>JAPTHA010000005.1:30657339-30670854 GCA_029814585.1 Gymnapogon annona | reverse complement strand
AAGTCATGGTGGTTACTCTGTTATATACTCGCTATGATGTTAGCGCGATGTCACGAGGACAATGCTAATAAAGTTGCGTACAAGTACACAGTGAGTTCACGTTTATTATTATATTTTGAAAATACAGTCGTATCAAATAGTTTTGTTGTTTTTATCTGCCACACCTGAAAGGCCGTGAAAATATTGTCTGACATTAAACCGGCCCGTGGCAGAAAAAAGGTTGGGGACCGCTGGTCTACATATGTAAGGTCCGTTCTGGTCTACAGGGTCTGCCAGTTCCAATGTGGTCTACAGGGTCTGCCAGGTCCAATGTGGTCTGTATGATCTGTAAGGTCCAATCTGGTCTACAGAGTCTGTAAACTCCAATGTGGCCTATATTGGTCTACTGTCATAAAATTGACAACACTAGTGTTTTCCCCAACATGAGAGCGTTCATCATGGCGCAGTCGTCTATTTTAAGCCACTACTCGAGAGCCCACCACTGTTTAAATAGCAGCTCATTTGAGAATCTATTGGGTTATTTTGTAAACACCATGCCTTTGTTTGAGATGTACACAGCAGGTGACTCGTTTTCCCTCTGGAAATCATCCAGCTATTCAATTTGACAAATTTGCAAAAATCCTCTTTGGCTTTCTTCCCTGCTTAATCTCCATCCTGATTCTTCTTCCTGCCCGACATTAACTTCCTTCCCTCTCTCTAATATGTTTTCTTTGTGGGGATCAGGCTCAGATGTTACACCTAACTATAGCGACAGCAGTCCTTCCAACATTACCATCAGCCTGTGGTGTACCTGCAGGGGCACTGGCAACCAGGAGCGGGTGTGTGACGCCTTCCACCGGGACTTCACGCACAACACCTGCCTCAGTGAGTTGGTCTATTTTTTTTTTTCCTTTAATAATTTCTCATATCTCATATGCATGTGTGGTTTGAGACACTGATGGAAATTAATACATGTATCTAGAACAGTCCTCCTCAAATAGTGGGGTGATGCGATGCCGGAGATGGCACGTGTGACCCGTGGGAACTCATTTTTTTGCCACAGAATAAAGTGGAATTGCACATCAATTGCAGTAATTGGCAGTGGCATTCTCATTGTCAGATTGTCTGGGATTATTAGCTCTATGGTGTAGGTGTTTTTTTTTTTGTTTGCTTTTTTTAATACCGATCATGCATATTTAACAGATGAAAAGAAAGACAGAGAGACGGAGATTACGTGGCAAATGAAAGTCTCCTGAAGGCAAAAGATGAGGAAACATGACGAAGCGTATGTAGTGCTTGGCTTCACTGTGACTATGGTGAGAGACCAGGAAAGACCAGCCTGCTTTGGGTCTAAAAATGTTTGCAGTGGATAGCACGAAGCCAATTCAATGAAGGTGTCACTAAAAGACATTATACTCCAATCACGCGGATAACGCTTGAGTTTTTGTGGGGCAAAAACATGCAGAGTATTGACAACAACATCCCCCTTTGTAAACGCTTCAATAAACCAGCGAGCATGTTAGCATTACAGAAGACCAAAACAAACCTACAGCATAGCAGAGGACCTAGTTATAAGGCGGTTATTACAATTTTATAGACACACTATATTATTCATAGGTGCTTTTTTCTTCCTAGTGGGAGGGGTAACAGAAAATAATGGAGAAGCACTGATCTAGAGGAAGAGATCGCGGTAATGTTGCCAGGCTGACGACAGAGATGAAGTACCAAGGTGCTCATCAGGATGTACCTGAAAAGTGTGTGTGAAGAGCGAGACTGATAACTGAAGAGAAAGGTTACACAACAGACGAGGAGGGACGGAGAAGTGCGAGACGACGCTGTGAAGATCCCTAGACGCTCTCTTTAAATAACACTGACCCAGCTACGGCGCCACCTCTGCACCTCCTCCTTCAAACAAATGCCTGCTCTTACGCTTCGCCTGGTGGTTCACATACGCACGTGTAGGAAACGCGCTGGGAGATATGAATAATCACACGGAAAGGGCTGTGTAATCTTTTACCGTTCATATACAGTTTAACATCGTACAACATACAGAGAGTGTACGACCTAAAAATAAATCAACCGTCTAGACACGCAGCTGTTCTACACGTGGCCTTTTTGCAGACTCGCCCCCCCCCCCCACGGGACATTTAAAAAATGTCGGAATCTTAGTCTTTTAAACTCCAGGACTAGTTGCTTATGGAATAGACAAACCTCGTCCAGTGGTGACTACCGGAATTTTCACCACGAGTCTTAAATATACATTCGATAGCAACAACAATGAGGCTAAAGGAACATGACGTAAATAAAAAGTCACTATACTCCGCAGTCGGTGATTAAAACGTCCAAATACAGCTTTGTTATTACAGATACAGATGAATAAATATAGCTTGTCAAACGCTCCGCAGCTGCCACCACCCCAACTCCACCCCCAGCCCATACCCCTATTGTAATGCTTAGCTTGCACGTCTTTTCATATTGAAATTGATGTATTTTTCCTTTCTATTATTACCGGGAAAAAAAAAAAACACTCATGGATGTGTTTGTTATCCGACAGGGTTGGAATGTAACATTAATTCGCAGGTCAGATAAAGAACACAGTATTCTTAGCACAATTTGATGGCATCCAGGAATACACGCGACATCGTAGTGAAATACAACTCAATTTCCATGTGCTGAAATTGTTTTAGAATGTGCTTATAGAACATGCTTAGCCACAAACAAAGCACGGAACTTCAATGGAAACTACAGTATGATTGTACCAGTATGATTGTACTATTATTTAATGCTTCTACGTTGTTATTGTTGGTAATGTTGTTGACTGATGCCATACGTTTGTAAGTTATAATGGTTTAGATGTAAGGTTGAGTAAAGCTTAAAAAAAAAAAAAAGATAGAACTGTTTAATTGTATTAACCGTGCTGTATAGGTTGCGTGTAGCTGCTCTGTATTCTGTAATTCTTCCGTGTTGACTCTACCCGGTTCTGCTTCTTTTTTTTTTCTTTTTTCTTTTTTTTTATCTCCCGTCACAGAAAATGCCATCCAAGCATTTGGTTACGGCTCAGAAGGAGGGTCTCATCTTGTGACTGAGCCGTCATCCACTTTCTTACCCCCCGCCCAGCCTCCTATCATCTCCAAGCCCGCTCCCTCTCTACACGGCAACGCAATCAAACCCATGGACAGTGCTTGTATGTTTTCCACTTGTGCCAACCTGCAGGTGAGCGCAAGGACAAGGGGAAAATTGTTAGAAAGTTTTGATGTCATGTTTATTATAAAAAAAAACAAAAAACAATGCGACCAGTGTACAGTGAACCCTTTGTCGCAGTGTAATAACCAGACATAGCATTTGCAGACAAAAGGGAAGAGGAATGCACGGGAAGGTTTATGTGCGTTGCTCTTTTTCACCTTCATACACATTAGCGTAATCTCGCTGTTTCACAGCGTTAAAAAAAAAAAACAAAACAAAAAAAACATCCATTATCTACATGGAGGAGGTGTTAAGGCTGTTGGTTAAAGGCCAGTATAAATTGCTGTCCATTATATAAACGGCTTGAATTATAGAATGCATGGATAATGGACTGCAAAAGACATTTAACCAAATAGTTTCAAATGTCACTCCATTTAAAGCCTCTGCGTGATATTAGCAATAATATTATAAATATTATAATATTTAGTGCCATCATGTGGCAAACTTGCAGATTACAACAAATGGAACAACCCTCCCTCACCCTCCCCTATGGTGAAATCCGTGGCCCCAGTTTAGATGAGAGTATTTGGCCATTAATTACATGCTCCCACATTTTAGCTAACAATAACCAGTGGATACACCTCCCTACAAGTCAGAAAAAAAAGACGTCAGCTCTGAGCTTCCATAGAAAGATGGTGCTACCTGTATTATTCGTGTATTTTAAATTGACCTATTTATCTTACACGCCGTCTCTTTGAAGGAACAAAAAAACAAACTTTTGATGTGACATAAAACATTTTAAGTGGCGTAAAGAATGCAGCGCAAGGTTACAATCAATACCATAACTATTATTAGCATCAGCCTAAGTTAGCAACACTTTAAAACTATGACCTTGTATCGCCAATTTGACCGTTGTTAAAGGTCTTCTCCATCACGTCCTCAATGTGGTTCAGGTCTGGACTCTGTGGTGAAAATAATGCCTCACGCTCTTCAAACTAAAACAATTAGATCCTGATGAAAATCCACTGATGTTCAGGGCTGGTGGCTCACATTATTCAGGTTCAGATGACCTGATTTATGGACATATAATATTTCTGAACCTAGGCCCGACCAATGGAAACAACACCGGATCACAACACTGCCCCTTCAGGCTTGCACTAGGTATGATGGGTAATGGCTTCATCATTGCTCTCCTTAAACGGTCTGTCTGGACCTTTTGTTGAAACACAGTCCGTTCCCCATCCTCTATCAAAGTAATGGCTGTTTAAGTGATGAGAGGCTACTCGGTGCATGAGTTCTGGTTAATGAATGTGTTACAGCTGAGACATATCACTATATTTAGTTCATTTCTAATTTGGCTAAATAATGATGGATAACAGCAAAAAGTGACCTATAAATACAGCAAATACAGTACAAAACTGAGGATTTAATTATATTATATGAATGGTGATGAATTATGTAAAACAATTTGTTTTGGTTATTCTTCTTTTGCCAACATTAGTCGAGCAATCATGCTAATGTTGTTTTGTTCTTTTTTTTGTACTAATCAAGCCGTCTTCACATCCTTTCACCAATTTGAAGGGTATTGCGGTGTCTTTTCTCCCAGCTCCTTTTTGCTGACTGTAAATCCTGCCTAAACTCGGGCTCCCGCCTAAGGGTCACTGCTGCGTCGCTTTATGCCGAGCCAGCAGACAGCCTTTGAGCTCTGAGCTGGTGTGTTGTGGCAAGTCTGTTGCCTGTGCCTTGTTCAGTTTACACACCAGGTTTTTTGAGTGGGGTGGGTTTGGAAATCCTCCACTGTGCTGACATAACTGAGCCAGTACAGATGCTGCTGTGACAGGAGTGCATAGATTTTGTAGGGCTACACGTGTAGGAGGACATCTGTGTTGGCTGCTGTGATGGGAAATCCTCCAGAGACCACACACACAGACAGAGTTAAGACAACACCGCGACCTGCACACATCCATTCAAATGTCCAACTGAACATCCAAAATAATATCCAGCCAAACATTCAACATTCAGATTCAGATTTCCCTTAATTGTCATTGCGCAGACACATACAATGATCTGGCAACGAAATGTCAGAAAGCAGCACAAGAGTAGAAAAAAAAAAAGAGAAAGAACACAGCAGATATACAACAAATTGAATTCTTGCGCAACATAGATAATATACATGATTGAAGTCCCGCAGATGATAACAATAACGAGAGGCTGTGATGTGTTCTTCGGAACTGAGTGAGACGTAGTGACTGTCATTGCAGGCTACCGTTAGCATGGCGCTTTAGCTGCTAACCGCTAACTGTTGTTCCTAACCGCAACAAACAGATCATAACCATAACTCACTCACACGCATCTCCAGTCTCCTGGAGATCTCCTTCTTCGGTCTGCTGTCACCAGTGGAAAACCAACCAAAAAACGAAAGAGTCCGGTGGAGTCCTGAGCCACGAGTCCTTCACAGCCGGGCCGCTCAGCTTAGTACCCGCGCCACAGCTCGATAGCGTTAGGTCCCATCACGATGGTAGAACGGTTGGTAGTATTAACCATTACACACCTGAAACAAATGGAAACCCTGGTTGTGTCGTCACCTCCACATCCCGGTACACAACGCCGGCTCCGCAAACCCACTGCACCTATGCCGTAGTCACGCGGGTCGCTCTCTGGTGTACACGGCTGTCGCTCATCTCAACTGGAGACGGAGTGACTCATGATCCCGTGTTGGTGTTAAGGGGGTCCATTGAGAGTAGCAAACCAACTACTACCCTCACAAAAACTTCAAAAATGACACGTGCATGTTGTACAAGAGTCCAATTAACACGACTACAAGAGTCGAGGCAGAAATAACTTAAAGTAGGGAAAAAAAGTTTGGCGCAGCATCAGGAGCTGTTTAGGATCCAACCTGACATCCAGCCGCACATCCAACCTAACAACCAACAGGATATACAATCTGACATCCAACCTCACGTCCAACCTATCATTGAAAATCTCAAACCCATCTGACTAAACATCCAACCAAACATTCAATGTCCAACCCAACATCCAACCTCAGAGACTACGGACAGAAAACACACAACAGGTGCACACAAACACTTGATAATCCCTTCAGTTACTCAATATGCTTCTTATAATATGCCTTTGCACATATTAGCCCCATACCTATATTAGTATGTACGTAGCATCATCTGCAGTATCTAACAGTACGAGTGCAGAAGTGCAAACTATGGCATATATTTTATGCTAAAAATCCTAAACACACCTTCCACGGCTAGTGTTTGTTTACTTCCACAGAACTATTATGTATGTGACAGATTCTGTGGAAGACGATCTGCTCCCCCTGACCTTCAGAACTCATTCCACAGTAACAAAAATCAGGCGACAGACTTAACAAATGCAGACTGTGAACAAACACTGCGTATTACAGCGGCGTTCCCATCCTCCTGAATCCTCCTATATGTGCACGTGTTTTAATGCACCCCCTCGTCCTCCATAGTTGCTCCTAAAACAAACAAAAAAAATGACACCGACGCAAACTGCTGTTCCTCAGCACTTTCAAAGCCATTTCCCAATATCTGTACTGTACTGTGTGTGTTTCCAGTAAATACTCATGCACAGTGGAGATGGAGTTACATTTGAAAAGAGGCAGACAGTGGAAGACACGGACAAATGCGTCGATGTGCTGAAGAGACAGAGATCTGATATTTTTAAAAAAAAAAAGGGAGATATGGGCAAAAAGGCGTAACGCTGCTATACATCGTCCTCCTTTGGATGTAATACGGCACACGCTGCTGTGGGTTTAGTCTCCGATTTGTTGCCTTTTTCCCAAAGCACATGAATATAACCACATGGTCTTTATAGGAAATAGACCTGCAGAGGCGTACGGAGTCAGAGGAGGTTACCGCAGCCATAGTCAGTATGGTAATGAGTCATCCGTCTAGTTTAATGATCGCTATAACAAAAGTAGTGCGTGTGCACGCGGTTACGTATTTGTGGATTCGAGCCTTTCGGAGGAAATGATAATGATCCGCCGTGACGTGTTTCCAGGCTTCTTTTTCTGCTCTCGATTATTTTCCCCCGTCACTGAAAATCCTTTTCTTCCATCTCATTGAGCGATAAGATCTGATTGGCTCTCCCACCCAGGCAACGGGAGGAGATATGCTAATGAAGCGCTGACAAAGAAGCCGATGGAAGACGGAGATAAATGGAAACTGCCAGGCCTTGTGTGTATGTGTGTGTGTGTGTGTGTTTTGTTTACACTCATATTACTGCGGCGTCTTTGACTGATATTGAAGTTACCGAGCCCTACTTACCAGTTTCCTGTTCTTCTTTAGAAACTCCAACGCCACTTAAACGCAGCCGAGCCACTGGTAGGAGTTTTCGAGTTAAGGATTGGTTGGAGAACAACATCCGGCAATTATGTTCCTGAAAAGTCACAGAAATACACCGCTAATTAATCTGGGCTAATCAGAGTTCATTACCTGAAATGCGAGTGGGCACACGGTGGAAAATATGCACCAACACTTATATATATATGATACTTTCCCATTAATGAGTTCTTGTTTTACAGGATGGAGGCCAGAAGTGCATCCCCTCAGATGAATTCAAGTGTGAGGAGGTGAGCATTTTCAATTGCGTACTTCTGGGTATTTTAACGTTTTCTAATTACAAACCTGACATTTTGGCCTTTTTTTTTTTCCCACTTTCGCCTCATCTTCTGTTTTACCTTGTATGCAATGATTTGATGTGTGTGTAATTTTAGTTTGTCCAAAAGATAACCCTACATTTTGACATTTAATAAGACATATAATAACTCCCAATTACAGATGAGTATTAAAAACAGTGAGTATCTTATTAAGAAAATCGACACAATTTCCTGGATTCAACGACTGTAAGGCATTTTCCTCAAAATAAATAAATAAGTCGACTGGAGCAGGTGTGGAAAACATATGCCGAGTGTGAACTCTGCCAAAGTCCATTTCCATAGCGGAGTAACTCTCTTCTGTACAAACTTTCTCCTTGTTCTCGTACTTCCTAATTTTTCCTCGTGTCGCCTGCACCGGATTGTTTTATCACACGGCTGCTCCGGTCCATACGGGTCGGGGGTGGACGGGTGGGATTGCAAAAAGGGATTTTTCTTCGAATGTTTATAGAAAATAAGCTGTTGAGGGTCACTGGAATAATCATGATGACATTTTCAATGTATTTACACACAGTGTTGTTTGCGATGTACCAGATGTTACTTCCACTCGTAGAAAGAAATAGTGTTATATGCAAATTGTCACTATTTTTAAGATGATGATGACGATGTCGTGGTGGTGGAGCTCAGCATTCACCACATTTAAGTGACGATTTGCACCAAACTTTTTTTTTTTTTCTCTCATGTTGACTATTACATTTGAATACATTTTTCAATCATTTGACGAGAATCGTCGAGATCTATTTGCCATTTGTAACTGGCTCTACTCAACTTGATGAGCTTTCCCTTTGGGCACCAGGAGTAGAAACATGCTGTTTTAATGTAGATAAAAGACTGTCTAGATATGTAAATGTACAGTACATGTGGAATGTATAACCATCAAACACGGATATACAACTCTCACAAGTTAAAAAAAAAAATCATGTAGACTTTCAGATGTTTTAGGGACGAAGCAGTCTTTATGTCTTTATGCCTTTTTATTGAAACTTTATCATTTCATTTACCCATTATTGCATATCATTCATCTATTTTATGCAATTTTGTTTAAATCTCATTTTGTTTCTTGCGTGATTGTACTCTTTATCTTTGTACTCTTCCACCCCTGTCTATGCAATTCTGTTAAAATTTATTTTTTTTTGTATAATTAGGGTGTAATCTTATTGTGTAATCTATTGATGCGAAGCACTTTGGGCTACAGTTCTTGTATGAAAAGTGCTATACAAATAAAGTTTACCATTATTATAACATTGATACAGCAGTACTTCACTCAAACTAAATTAAAACTGAAATGGGATGCAAATCTATGCTGAGTGTAAGGAACGTTCTTCACAGAGACCCAAACATAGATGGATTATGTTTCAAAATAAAAGATTTTGTTTTGTGTTTGCAATTGAACATTCAACTTGTATCAATAACAGATTCAGACTTATATTTAGAAATATTCTAAACAAAACACACCGGAAAAACTGGCCAATATCTTTAATTATAATTACAACTCCAAAACCCACAACGGGAAAATCAAAATCCAAAAACATGAAACTCATAATCGCTCATAAAGAGGCGAAAACAAATAGAATAATCCACATTAAACTACAACAACAAACAACTCAAAATCGCTCCACTGAGGTAAACTAAAGAATTTAGAAAAATCAAAAACCAGGATTCAAAAGATTCAGGCTAGACTGTAACACTAAACTAAACAATACTTACTAAGAGCAGGGGTGACAAGACAAGGATAACGATTATCACCAGAAGTGGACATACGACGGTCTGACAACAAATGGAAGGAGACGTGGACTTAATTACCATGGACGACAGGTGACCCACATTCATGACGAGGGACAGGTGTGCATGACATCGGGGTGAAGCTAGATACACACTAGGAAAAACACAGACTCCGGCAGGACATTCACCAAAATAAAACAACGGGAAACACACAGCACAACTTGACCAAACACGACTCATGAGACCGGGACACCTTTAAAGGAACCATTGAGTATTATTTGGAACATTTCAAATCGGACTCTGGTCCAAATGTGCAAACATGATCGTTCCCATTCTAAAAATGGATTCGATTTATATAAGGCTATTCTATTAACGTATGATCAAAGTGAAAACGATGGATCCACATTGATTTGCTGGAACGTTCATATTCTGGTGGTAAATCACGTTTGGAGACACAGCTGTACTGAGGCAGGATCTAAACCGCCAACCTATGGGTTAGGGGTCGATCCACTCCACCTCCCATCCCATGTTTCTGACTGTTAATGTTTTGAAGGATGAAGCCATTTATCAGTGGACTGGGCTGATCCACCTCTTCAATAGATTCTGATTTTGGTTCATCAATCACACAGAGTTACAGTGATTCTTTAGTTTTATGGGTTTTTTTTTCTATTTACGGCCTGGGTATTAGTTAGAAATTGAAGCCACTGTGCGAGTACCTCTATGTTGCACGACTGCTGATTATCACTTAGAACTGGCTTCAAACCCAGACCCAGTTCCCATATGTGTTCTCTCTAAATGTATTAGTTATTTATTTTATGTTGTTTTTTTTTTTTTTTCCCGTTGGAATCATTGCTGTCTCGTCTGTTTTATTTGGACCCTGTAAATAAGCGATTAAGTCCATCTTGAAATGTCCCTCCATTTTCCTCCATTAATCAGATCTCAGTTAAGATGGAAGCCTTGACATCTGTTATGTTGAGATTTGATTGACAGGTCTGGTTAACAGGGTCAGACTTTTGGAATATGGGTTCATTTAATAAAACACATTAATACTAATTAATACTAATAATTTAATAATACACATTAGCCACTCCACTGTTGACTCAGCAGGTGCGAGACCTCCATCCCTTACCATGACATACTTGCCTTTCACGACCGCATGCATCATGACGTGCAATTGTTCCTTTTCATACATGTGCAATATATTTAAGTGGTTATTGTAACTTTTTTCATTATACATATTTTATCTTCATTGGTTTTACTTATAAGGTGCAGTTTATTGATGTTTATAATGTGCAGTTTATTTATTTTTTCATTTTATTTTTTCTTTAGCTAGTTAGCTACCTGACTCAGGGACATGCACAAAAAATTACAATGTATCTGTGTTATCATGTACAAATGGCAATAAAGTCTATTCTATTCTATTCTATTCTATTCTATTCTATTCTATTCTATTCTATTCTATTCTATTCTATTCTATTCTACCGGCACAGACCTAAGAGTTGTGGAGAAGAAATTCCACTTCACTATATGTATAATGTAAAATGACTTTGTCGTCAGTAAGCTAACATTTAGCTTTAGCTAAACTCCAACCGTTTGGACTCCAATAGTTACACCCCTTTTTGCCCAAAAAGCCAACATGACGATGGCAAAAAAAGGTAAATTACTGCCTTAAAATCGTCAGAAACCAATGAATGATGTCAGTGTAAAATAATAATAATAATAATAATAATAATAAAATAATAATAAAAATAATAATACTAAAAATAATAGTCTATGATCCCGTAGAACACACCTGCAGGTCCCAACAGACTGTTGGTTCATGCAGTTTTTACTGTTTCACTTTTTTGAGAACATTGATGTGATTTCTCCCACTTTAATCCATTTGACATTATTTTATTAATCATATTATTTGCATTATTACTTTACTTGTTGTATTAATTCCACCTTATCTCCTCCTTATGTCGGTGTGATATGAAGTATGTTTAACTATTGCTCTTTTGTCTCCCATCTCCCTTTTCCACTCTTCTTTTTTTTCTCTTTCTTTTCCTCTCTGTCTGTCCCCCTGTCTATCTGACTGTCCCTCTGTCTGTCTGTATCTTTGTCTTCCTATCTGCCGTCCGTCTATCCTCTTTTCTGTCTGTCTGTTTTCCCATCTTCCTTTCTGCCTGTCCTCCTGAATGTTCATCTGTCTTCCTGTCTATCTGTCCCTCTGCGTGTCTGTCCTCCTCCCTATCTTCCTATCTGTCTGTCCCCGTCTTTCTATTCCTTCATTGTTCTTCCTATCTTTCTGTCCTTGTGGCTGTCTCTCCTCTTTTCCGTCTGTCTGTTTTCCCATCTTCCTCTCTGCCTGTCCTCCTGCCTGTCCATCTGTCTTCCTGTCTATCTGTCCCTCTGCGTGTCTGTCTTCCTATCTGTCTATCCCCCTGTCTTTCTATTCCCCCATCGTTCTTCCTGTCTTTCGGTCCTTGTCTCTGTCTGTCCTCTTTTCTGTCTGTCTGTTCTCCAACCTTTCCACCTGTCCGTCTGTCTCTCTGCCTTCCTGTCTATCTGCCCCTCTGTCTGCCCGTCCTCCTCTCTCTCCTCCTGTCTGTCTTCCGTCCTGTCTGTCTTTCCCTGCGTCTGTCTGTTTTCCTATCTTCCTGTCTGTTTCTATGTCTTCCTCTCTGTCCCCTCGTTTATCTGTCTGTCTCTCTGCCTTCCTGTCTGTCTGTCCTCTATTTGTCTTTCGTCCTGTCTGTCTTTCCCTGTCTCTGTCTGCCCTCTTTTCTGTCTGTCTGTTTTCCTATCTTCCTTTTGGCCCGTCCTCCTGTCTGTTCATCTATCCTCCTGTCTATCCGTCCCTCTGCATGTCTGTCCTCCTCTATGTCTTCCTATCTGTCTATCCCCCTGTCTTTCTATTCCCCCATCGTTCTTCCTGTCTTTCGGTCCTTGTCTCCATCTGTCCTCTTTTCTGTCTGTCTGTTCTTCAATCTTTCCACCTGTCTGTCTTCCGTCCTGTCTGTCTTTCCCTACGTCTGCCTGTCCTCTTTTCTGTCTGTCTGTTTTCCTATCTTCCTGTCTGTTTCTCTGTCTTCCTCTCTGTCCCCCCGTCTATCTGTCTGTCTGTCTTCCGTCCTGTCTGTCTTTCCTTGTCTCTGTCTGCCCTCTTTTCTGTCTGTCTGTTTGTCTTTCGTCCTGTCTGTCTTCCCCCGTCTCTGTCTGCCCTCTTTTCTGTCTGTCTGTTTTCCCATCTTCCTGTCGCCCTGTCCCCCTGTCTGTTCATCTGTCTTCCTTGTCTGCCTGTCTGTCCTCCTGTCTATCTGTCCCTCTGTCTGCCCGTCGTCCTCTCTGTCCTCCTGTCTGTCTTCCATCCTGTCTGTCTTTCCCTGCGTCTGCCTGTCCTCTTTTCTGTCTGTCTGTTTTCCTATCTTCCTGTCTGTTTCTCTGTCTTCCTCTCTGTCCCCCCGTCTATCTATCTGTCTGTCTTCTGTCCTGTCTGTCTTTCCCCGTATCTGTCTGCCCTCTTTTCTGTCTGTCTGTTTTCCCATCTTCCTTTCCCTGTCCCCGTCTGTTCATCTGTCTTCCCTGTCTGTCTGTCTGTCTGTCCTCCTGTCTGTCCTCCTGTCTGTCTGTCCTATCCTGTCGTCTTGTCCAGGCTCTGTTGGCCCAGGGGTCAATAGACTCCCAGGATCCTTCAGGACCCAAGAGCAGCAGCAGTCGGCCTTCTGTGTCCGTCCTCCACCACCTCTGTGCGACTGTCAGTGTATCTGCTCTACTCAACTTTCTACTCTCATAAATGTGAACACACACAAACCCCGTGCACACAACCGTCCGACCACACACACACACACACACACACACACACACATTCACACAAACACACACCGAAGATACACACGGTGATTTCTCTCATTTCCCTTGTAAATGGCAAGACCCAGAGACAGTCAAGTGACCTGGGG
>JAPTHA010000005.1:30479657-30490743 GCA_029814585.1 Gymnapogon annona | reverse complement strand
CATTCATTTCAGACTTCAGCTGTGATTTATTTGGAATTTCTGTTTTTACTACAGTTACAACATGAAAATACTGTAGATTTCACTATTTGGAATTATACAAATATAAACACAGGTATTTGTCTCACCTTTTTGTGAAATTCCATTTTCAAACTGAGGTATTTTGCAGACAGGGCAACAATGTGACCGTATCGATCGTGCAGGTTTCCCTACAGATACAGACAGAAACGTTTAATGCCACTGCCATTTATTTACTAGAGTCACAACAGTTATTGCTACTCACCCAGAGGACGCCCATGTCTTTTACATTACGGCAATATCTGTGGGAATCTACAACCACCTGCAGAGGAGAGAGAGACGACACACACTGTCATTTATTAAAAATGTCAAAGTGGAGTGTGTGTGTGTGTGCATGTATGAGGGGCGGGCTCTGTTTTGCTATGTGCATCTGTAAAATGTGCACAATAGGTTAGTGTACATGCTGCTGTCTATAGTTTGTAATGGTTGACACTTATGCTTTCATTATCATTATTTTTGTTTTTTTAATTTTGTTCAGTTGATGAGCTTTCATATATAATAAAAGGGAAAAAGGGGCAGTTTCAATAAAGTAAGCTTTGATTGTACTTTATTGAACAATTTTGTGGCTTTGTTGAGATCCTGTAGATAAAAGGATTATTGGAAACATGAAAAAAAAAATTAAAGTGGGGTCGCGGCTGGGGGGGGGGGTGTCTCTGTTTTGCTATGTGCATGTTGTGTACAATAGGTTCATGTACATCCTGCTCACTTTCGTTTGTAGTGTAATGGTGGATATTTATGTTTTTATTTATTTTCTTTTTTTTTGAAATTTTGTTCAGTTGATAAGTTTTCATTTGTATTAAAAGAGAAAAAGGGGCTGATTCTACAAAGTAAGCTCTGATTGTGTTGTATGGGACAATTGTGTGGTTTTGCTGATATCTTACAGAAATAAAAAGACTATCGTAAACATGAGAAGAAGAAAAAAAGTCAAAGTGGGGCAGGACTTATACTAAGGTTTGGGACATGACTTACATTTCTGTGCCCATCTCTCAGCATCTTGTGCAGCAGATAACAGAACTTCCAACTGATCATGGAGTTGCTGGACAGAGGCAGGTTGAGGACGTAGGACCAGAAGGTCGTGGCTCCACCCTCCTTATGACTTCCCATGATGATATCGTTACCGTTGTCAAGGAGACTGGCACGTACTTATGAACAAAGACGCACTGTCACATTCCTTTAAGACAGACTGTGTGTGTTTACAACAGACCGGGTCTATTACACTACCGGGTTAGAGGCCACACAGTTGAAAAGGATACTGCGTACATATTTCTCTTTGGGTGGTACTTCGTTGGAGGTCAGGGTTTTGCTGATGCTGTGGAGCTGAAAGAAATGAGGATTTAGACCTGGTTTGTAATAGTGACTTCACAACTGCTCAAAAAGTCGCTGCACAAAAGGATAAATAAGCAGAATCTGACTCTTAGGACTTGAAATCAATTTGTAGCATGCTCTGCTATGACTACTTTACATTTGGACACAGTTTATATAAACATACCAAATGATTAAGTCCAGCTTTAGCTACAAAAACAGACACTTGCATATGTTCTAAACCAGGGGGGTCAAACTCATTTCAGTTCTGGAACCACATTCAAGTCAATTTGATCTGAAGTGGGCTGTTGCAATTCTGTTGGAATTTCATTTTATTTCTTGTACTCTTATCATTAGCGAGTAATCGTATTATGTCATCTACATTTTTAACTGATCTGAAGCACTTTGGCCAACAATTCTTGTATGAAAGGTGCGATACAAATAAAGTTTATTATTATTATTATCGGATTCAGTGTTTTAAGTGGAGTAGATCTTTTGCGCGGCAGATATTTTGGTCCATTGAAGTACGCACAAAAACAATAGAAACGCTAAAATAACCGTGTGTCTCTGTCCCATTGAGATTCCTCTGATCTTCTACATGCGCCACAAACTAATGCAACCAAATAGGACCCAGCAGTTTATTATTAATATTATTATTACTATTATTATTATTTACACCTGCTGCCCTGAGTTTAAGTGTCTGATGTGAATATAGGGCCATTATCACGACAAAACGTTTAAAAATGATCAGAAACACGCTCGTTTTTTATGTTAAAAGATTTGTGGCACAAATTAAACTCTTCCAAGGGTTTAAGATGAAACGCGTTTATGTACCTTCGCAGTAGAAGCACTCGATATTTCTGCCTTTGTTAACGTTCCCCCAATAATGAAAGTTAAATAATGTACCTGTTGTTTACCAAACTGCTCCTTCTCGGCAGCCAAAGCCTTTTCCGTCTTATTTTCATTCTTGGTCTTGGTTTTACTCATGTCTTCGCGTCAATGACCGGTCGGATATAATCATCTACTTGTGTCACACTCCTCCGGGTTTCAGTTCTTCGTCTTCTATAGGATTTCTTCGTCTAATTGTCTTCTTGTCCTAACGATCAGGTGATGTTTGAGCTCAATCTGTGCGGGGAAAAGTCCTCGGTTACCGTGCGTAATAGCGCGCCGCGCGTAAAACCTCCACACAGAGCGAAAAATCCAGAGAAATAAGCACTGACAAATTACTCAAGTAGAAAATCGTTTATGAAAAGTAGTGACACCATTAGGGAGCGGACGACACGTACAGGTGAGCTACTGCATCTCCTCTGAGTCACAGGGCCAACGTGAAGGCAGTGAAACCGGAAAGACAATAGGAGGACGCACCAGCAACAGGCCTGCAGGACTGGTTCCACATCCCACTCTCTACACAGAACCATGCCTTTAAAAAGGCTAATGTGGGAGAAAAAAATACACAGAATGTATTCATTCATTCATTCATCTTCCAAACCCGCTTTTATCCTTTGTAGTGTCGCGGAGATCAGTGTATTTATATTGTCTTCTGATATACAAAGATGTACACACACGCAGAGAATCACAGTAAATATAACTTTGGAATAAATCATGACAATCCATCTTCCTCCTGAGATTAGAGTTCAACCCGTAGACATAGTTCCTGGTTGAATCTCGTGTATTAATACTGCGGAACTTTAAACGACTGATGTGTGGGAGTTTCCTCTTGAAAATCTCCATCTGGGTCAAGATGTTGGCATGGCGAGCCGGGTCCGTGACAGACGTAGGCTTTGGGTGGCACCTGGTTGACCTAATGGAAATGAAAAACCAGAACAGTTAGGTTTGAACACACCCAGGAGAAGAGAAGAATCTGCTCAACGGAACACAGTTAGCCTCCATGACACACCCAGAGAATACAAACAGGGTGGGGAAACAAAAAACAAAACAAAAAAAGCAAGATGGTCAAGGAAATGAACCTTGTGTGTTGGTGAGGCGGCGTGAGCATGAGGCGTCTGGCATGTAGAACAACACGGAGCGCCGGTCCTGTGTGAAGGGATGGGACGTCTGAAGGTGCTGCTGTCTGAAGTGGACACCACCTGTCTGGATTCATCCAACAGCTGCTGGAGACAACGGCTGGAGAGTGGATCATCAGCCTGGAAGAACCAGGAGAGTCAGGCCGCTGTGATGAGCGGGTCAGAGCCCAGGGTTCAAGTTCCTCCAACTACATCTATTTTCAGCATGATTATTAAATACGTGTCCTATTGATTCATTCATTCATTATTATTAATAATAGTAATAATAAACTTTATTTGTATAGCCCTTTTCTTCCAAGAATTGTAGCCCAAAGTGCTTCACATTGGTTGAAAATTTACATGGAATAAACGCAATCATATATGATTACACACAAATGAATAAAAGTTGAGATAAAAGCACAAGAAGTAAAATGACATTTTAACAAAATTGCCTCAAAAGGTTTAAGAAACGGGGGAAAAACCTAATTCGTAAAAGTGCGACAAGATAAAAGTACGAGAAATGACAGAAATAAAGAGTACAATTATATGAGATTTAAACTGAATGGCATAAAACAAGCAATAACATGTATATACATACATGAAATAAAGTTTCAATAAAATGGCGTAAAGACAGTGCGCATTCTGGTTTAGTGTTTGCAACCCTGACTTAAGATTGTGAAATAGAGCGCTTTAACTCATAAACACTCCCTAAAGGATTTTCTCCTCTCTATTTCGCCTTCCTTAAGCGATTTCTCATTGGTTAATATTATGCACTGTATTTTCTGTGTGTGTTTTTTTTAATTAAAATCAAACATTTTCCTATATTCAGTTGACAGATCGTGTCGACGTTCATTAATAGTTCTTTATTTATACAAACGGTTCTTTTTCTTTATTTATATTTTGATAGTTTTAGGACTTGTTTGAATTTTTGGAGTGTCGTATGTGTGCTGCTGTAACCTGTAATTTCCCCGAGTGGGATAGATCTATTTATCTAATATTCAGATTAAACTTGAGCTTTATTATATAATTAACAGAAAACTCAAAAAGAAACTCTTTCAGTAAAATACATCAATTTCCTTTCTTTCTTTTTTTTCCCTTCCTGCATCTCCACAGCGGATACTAAAGCTAAAAACCAGTATTTCATCCATTGTAACTGATTCAACTCCATGGGTTTTACTGGTGAATCAGTGGTGTAGAAGATGACGGTGTTTCCATGGCAACTACAGAGCCTCTGAACGTCCAAATGAAACCTATCTGATAACCCCCCCCCCCATCCAGGACGTTGCACACAAACGCTGTTTGGCCAGAGCCCACCACATATTCTCTGACCCCACCCACCCCATCCAGGACTGTTCTGTCTGTTGGCGTCCGGTAGGAGCCTGCGCAGCATCCGCTGTAGAACGCCCAGGTTCAGGGTCAGCTTCTTCCCCCGAGCCATCAGACTATTAAACTGTACTTGACATATCGTGCAATGTTTACACTGTTTATAGTACTGTTGACACTGATGTGCAATATTTTGTTTTTGTAATATTATTCTGTTTATAGAACTATTTACATTGATGTGTGGTATTTGCACTTTTCATAGTACTGTTACACTGACGTATAGTATTTTCAGTTTATAGTTCCGTTTACACTGTTGTGCAGTTCTCACTGTTTATAGTACTGTTTTACATGGATATGTGGTACTTTCACTGTTTATAGTACTGTTTATTGTACTGTCTACGGTTTACACTGACATATAGTATTTGCACTGTTTATAGTACTGTTTACATTGATGTGCAGTACTTTCATTGTTTATAGTACTGTTTTACATTGATATGTGGTACTTTCATGGTTTATAGTACTGTTTATAGTACTGTCTACACTGATATATAGTATTCTCACTCTTTATAGTACTGTTTACATTGTTACATTGACCATCTTATTTATTCTTATTTATATTGACTGTGTGCGTTGTTCATATTTACACTGCAGTCACTCATGGCTTTGGATTCATTTCAGCAACTGTGCACTTTTCTATTTTCTATATTTATTTTGGGTTATCAGCTGACAATCTGTGACATTTCGTCACCAGATTCATTGTGTGTGTCTGTGTAATGACAATAAAGGAAGTCTAAGTCTATAACTGTGAAAAGATGAAAAGCTGCATTTCACACCATTTATTTACACGTATTGATGAATGGATCCATGGATGGACAGATATTATACAATTTAGATCAGTAGATGTTTTTTGTCCGTGGTGGATGTTTGGGTCTTTATGTGTTAGACAGGACTAATCACTTCCCAGATATGCTTTCCGTATGCTGCTGCGTTGTGTTTCTTACATTTGTTAAAGGTGCTGAGAACAGTCCCAGGTCTCCATTCAGTGGGTTTTGAAGACCAGTCGGCCCCTTGAGGGACGGAGAAGACAGACCGTCCACGAAGCCATATGTCAACTCCTCCGCACTAATACACACACACACACACACACACACACACACACACACACACACACACACACACACACACACACACAGGGATAGGCCTTCATTTCACAACACTCAGTTTCCAGCATCATGCATTGCATTCTCTCTCTCTTTATTAACGCAAACACCATGATGTAATAAAAATACTGCTTTCTAGACATCTATTAGTTAGATCATTTATTCATGCCCTCAAAATGTCGTTCTCCTTCCTCAAAATAAAATCAAAGTCAAACCTACTTGATGATCAGCTCTGCGTGCATGTGTGCAGCACGTACAGAGGATTGAAATTGCACTGCTTCAAGACCCACGGTGCAACAAGGTAAACAGTAATAAATATAAAAAATAGAAATATGTCCAGACTGTTTTCGGTCACTTCACTTGCACTGATGTTTCATGTTAATTGTTCAGTACATGGATTGGTGGAGGAGCAGAAAACACACACCCCCGTCCTCTGTTTATCTGCCTTCGTATTCTACATCACCATTTTCATCAGTGACATGAACGCAGGCACGAGTGGCCACAGTTTTGTTTCCTCCTTTTCCAGGGGTGTCAAACTATGGTCTTCGAGGCCAGGTGTTCTGCATGTTTTAGATATTTCTAAAAGGGACACATCTTAAACATGCAGGACACTGGCGGAATTGCCCGCCCCTGCTCTAAAACTTGCAGGACACCGGCCCTCGAGGACTGGAGTTGTCCACCCCTATTTTAGATGTTTCCCTCTTCCCTCAGACCTGGTTCAATTAATGATCAGCTCAGCACAAAGCTCTGCAGAAGCCTGATAATGATGTAATGCTGTTCAGGTGTGATGGAAGAAGGAAACGTTTAAAACATGCAGGACACCAGTTCTCGAGGACCTCAGTCTGACACATATGCAGATGGCGTGACACAGTTTTCCATTGACTTTACTTCTGTTCACCTGCTGACTGTCCCCTGATTGGTTTTCTCCCTCAGGGTTTCACGGGTGCTTTCCAGGTTCAGCTGCAGCATCTGCAGGTCATTACGCTGATTTTCACACACCTGGAACAAAACAAACTTCATTGAAAAAAAAAAGAAAAATGTATAGATGTATTTAGACCTATTTTGTGTATAGTAAGTGTGTCAAATGTAATCTCTGGCTTAAAGGGGTGTGTATTAGTGACTCTGAGCCACACAGTCCTGACGTTAGAGTTGAAACACCCCAGAGGTATGCTGCAAAACCAGAAAGTCACCTTCTACATAAACAACAGTACAACAGGCAGGAATGAGGAAGGATGGATTTCCTGAGATGAGACCAAACTAGTAAAGAGACGTCTTTATTTCAGGAAAAAAAAAAAAAAGTATAAATCGACATTTCTTCATAAGTACCTAACGGATGAATGATAACTAAAGGATGTCTAAGTCTAACTGATGGAATCAGTTGACTGTTCTGAGTTCTACCGTTGTTTGTTTCTTCAGTTCCTTTCTCCTGTACCTGACGTAGAAAGCGAAGTTCAGACATGGTCCGTTCCTGTCTGGAGCGAGCCAGTTCCAGCAGCTCGTCTTTCCAGCTGTCCCCCTCCCCTGGTGAAAAAAAAATCAATGCGGCATCATCAAAACAAATCCTTCTGTAACACGCAGAGCCATCTAAACCCAGATCTAAATCCCACATCTCAGCCAAGAAAAGTAGACTTATGAGACCATCTCTGAAAACTCCACCAGATGACGTCCTCCTATTTCACAAACATTGACAATTATAACACAATGAAATGTTCAAAGAATTCATTCATTTATATGTTTGCCTTTATGACAGGAATACAGTGCAAAATGTTCTAATTTAAATTTCTCAAATAGGACAATTTGTTGCTTTTTTCCAGGATGGATGGATGGATGGAGAGAGAGAGATACTTTATTATATAACATTTGCAGTCACTGAGGCTGGGTATTTTTGGATGTGTATACTTGGTCTGTGACTACATTAGGACTGAATGTACCTGACAAGGCCAGATCCCTTCGAAGCAGCTGAAGCTCTTGTTTGAGGCGGATGATCTCCTCTCTCTGGGTGCTGCTCTGCGTTATCTGCTGCTGCAGCTCCTCTACACCCATGATATGACGTGATATAAGACAAAGCTCTGACAGAAGACTCTGCATTCTTTGCATAAAGCCAACCAGTGGGCATGGAGTTCAAGTCTGACCATGTACCTTTTAACTGTGTGATCTCACGTCTGGCTTCTTTGTAACGGCGTTTATATTCCTCTAAATCGCTCGCCAACTTGCCCTCCCGCGAGCAAGTCTGTGTGAGTGACACCTCTACGCCTCGCAGGCGCCCCGTGAGGTCGAGGACATGGTCAGTTGCCTCAGTCACATCCTTGTCCTAATGGAATAAGAGTAAACCAAAGCCACATCAAACCCCTAAGCATCTGTAACTAATGATGGAACACTAAAGACAAAGGGACCATGAAAATGTGCGTCAACAGTATGAACGACAACACAGAAGAAATAAGAGTCATCTCGCGTACCTTCAGTTTGAGCATAGAACTCAGCTCTTCCTCTCTGACCTGCAGAGAGCCGACCTGTGTGGACAGAGCCATGACTGTGGAGTTCAGACTCAGGTTCTTCGCCTACGACAGAGAAAAGACCCTCCAATTTAGATTACATTAGATTCCTTTTATTAGTCCCACTTGGGGAAATTTCTAATTACAGCAACATACACTTACTCTCACGAGAGCAAAAATATAAATACAAAAGGAAATTCAGTTGTGCAAAACAAAGATAGATTCTGTCGCAGTCAGGTTCTGTTGTAACACATGACACCTGTAGGAACGAATGACCTGCGATACCTCTCCTCCACACACATAGGGTGTCTCAATCTGTCACTAAAGGAACTCCTTCGTGCAGTCAGTGTGTGTTTGGGGGGGTGTGGGAGTCTCTGAACAGGATGAATTTAAGTTTGATTTAAGTTAAGTTAGATTTAAGTTTCAGGAACTTAAAGGCAGAGATACTGTTAAACTGTATTTGCAGACGATTTTCATGCAGTGGTTCAGCATAGTACATTCAGATCATAACACCAGACACGTCACGCCGGATAAAAGCCATCAACACACATTCAAGTTGTTTTACAGAAGTAAATAAACCCACTCAATAAGACTTTGTTACCTCAAAATCCTGACATTTTTTGCTGATGTTCTGTTGGTTTTGTTTAAGCTCGCTGAGCTGCTGTTGGGCTTCCTGCAGCTCTATTCTCACTTCTTTCTCTCTGGTTTCCACAACCAAAGCACGTTTTGTTAAGACTCTGATCACCTCATTCCGCTTCTGTAGCTCATCTGTGAAAGACCAAACCAAGCAACACGGTGACACCAGTTACACAAAAACTCGACGACAATCCTGCAAATTCGGAACAAATCTTTAATTGAATCGATTATATATTCAGATCAAAATTATTCCTGTGCTCTTCTCACCATCCAAACGGGCGCATCTGTGCTTCAGGGTGAGTACCATCTTGCGGTCTTTCTCCCAGGCATAAAGCTGCTTATGGTGAGATGCTGCCATGGTGTTTAGCTCCATGTCCCTGTCCTTGAGCTCAGCCATCAGCAGCTGGAGCTCTTTCCTCTGCCGCTGGATGGTGGAGGTACTTACATCATTTACAGCAAACTATTTGAAACCACAAAGGAGGACACAAAACCACAACATATAATGTGTGTACGACTAGATTAATTGCGTTGAATACAAGCACATTTATCACATCTCTGGCAATGTGTTACTTTAACAATTAATCTATGAAATTACGCCCCAATATAAAAAGACATCAAGATTCCATGATGAGTATTATGTCCTTCGTTCCATTATTATGGCAGGAGGGATACATGGTTCTCACTGGACGACGATGCCACAAAGATCAGATGATCATAAACAATGTGAACAGTCTGGTGATAAAATTTACTCATTTAGAATTATGTAAGATTCTTAATGCAAAACCGTATATTATTGTGGACTATTTTCACACATCTATTAGTACTTTCCATGGAAACTAACACAAATCAGCGCGCAGTGTGACACTCCTCAGACTCATAAACATAAGGTCACTTGTCTAATGTGACATGTACATACACTATAAGACATTACACTGAGCAAATGTCATCCAAGAGGATTGCGTTTTCTGGTATCGTCCTGCTGATCCAGGTAAACACAACTTGTTTTCACCTGTGTGAGTTTATAGGGCTGTTGACAGCTTGGATCCTGGTTTAGGAACTTTAAATAAATAAGTGAATGTAGCCTGTTTAACAAGTGGCGTTTGTCTGGGTCTGTATAGTACACCCTACATCACAAGGTAGAAACTAACATTGGTATTTGCATGAGCTGTAGTTTTTTTTTTATTATTAAATTGTTTAAGAAATGGGTGGGCAAAACTCATGCAGAGTCCATCCTTAGTAACAGCCGTCATTGACCGACTTAATTAACTGAACCCATCCCCATGACAATAACAAATAGAGTGAATGTGAGTAAACACAATGAAGAAGAGTGATGTTAGTCTCCTGTATTCATTTAAGTTCATCCATATTTGATCTCACCTCAGCACCGTGCAGGACAGGAATACTGGTGGCGTCTCCTGAGATGCCAGAGACATTTTTGGTCCATTGCTTTAATGTACTGTCCATGTTGAAGTTGGTCAGAAAGACAGGGGGTTGGTCCGCCTTCTGTGCTGCATCACCATTCTTCTACGGAGTGTAAATATAAAGATATTACACTCAATAAATACTGTGAATGAACTGCTGACTTCAGGACACTACAATACGATACGCGAGGAGAAATTTCTTTGGCACAGCAACAAACAAACATACATCTATACATACACACACACAAACATAAACCATGGCAATAAACAGACATCTATACCTACGTACAACACTAACATAAACTACAGCAATAGACAAACATCTATATTTACACAAACATAAACCACAGCAATAAACAAACACACATCTTAACATACACAAACAAACATGAACCACAGCAATAAACATACGCCTATACATACATATACACAAACATAAACCACAGTAATAAACAGACATCTATGCATACCTACAACACTAGCAGAAACTACAGCAATAGAGAAACATCTATACATGCACAGAAACATAAACCACAGCAATAAACAAACACATCTTTACATACAGAAACATGAATCGCAGCAATAAACAGACATCTATATATACATACAACACTAGCATAAACTACAGCAATAAACTGAAAACATACATCTATATATACATACAAACTAGCATG
>JAPTHA010000005.1:30445783-30479557 GCA_029814585.1 Gymnapogon annona | reverse complement strand
CATACATACATACAAACACACACACCATCACAAACCACAGCAATAAACAGAAACATGCATCTATACATACAGGCATACACACGAGCACGAAACCCCAGCAATACAGCAATAAACAAACTGGAATGCCAATGTCACTCACCTTTTTTACCGGGGTGCTATGCCAGAGTTCAACGGGAGAATCTAAAACCAAGTTGGATATTTGTGTTTGAAACGCACATTTTAGTCAAAAGTACTAAAATAAAAAAAACATCAACACAAGTTAACCTAAAGTTTACCAGATGGCCAGTGGAAACTGGATAATACTGATCCAACACATCTCCTCCCTTCGTCCATGTCATCATATCCCGGACTTCTATTGCTATATCATGTTTCAGATTATAATATTTGTGTTATTTCCTAAAACTCCCTGCTTTCTCCTACTGTCATGACTTCTGTGCCAAGTCAATGCACACCATGATGAGCATCTATCGGAGATTTCTATATTCGACTTCACCAAACTCTCCACCACACAAACAGCGAGTCAAAGTAGTAGACGGACATCACCAACACGAGTCATACACATCCTATCGCTGACATTCCTTTGCATACGTGTTTTTTATCGAATACTTTGTAAAACAAAAACTCAAAACAACGAGCTAACGTTAGCTCCTCGGCTAACGGAAGTTTTGAACGCAAAGGCTAACAGAACGGAGGACGCGGATTGGACGGTTGATGTTTATGTTGACGCCCTCGCCCCCACCACAATAAAATGACATATCACCAAAGTTTTGCAAAGTTGTAAAACGTCCACTTTACGTCGTATGTTGATTTTTTACCAATGCACACATTTTAGGTTTGTTGAACTGTTGCGTTTTTTGTTGGTATTATATTTGGTATTGTGCTTCCTCTTATTTTGAAAATAATACCGAATGTCAACCACGGGTAGTAGGTCGACAGTGACCGTGTCCGATATACTTGTACTTGTAATTATACTAAATCGATAAAGATTTAACTGACCCGTAGTTACATTTTTGTCTTAATAAATTTGTAACTGTGGTTTTGAGGCGTTGGCTTGTTTTCGACCGCCGCAGCAGCAGGGGACGCTGTTGTATGTCCGCGTTGTGTATCAGCCATTCAACTACTCAATTAGGGAAGCACTACAAGGCGTGCTCAAAGTACGCCGTCTAGAAACCTTTTTACTGAGAATGAGATTCTAAAAGTCGGATTACCTTCAATAATGCGAGCGACTTTATTGCACAGGCATCAGATTTAGAATACGTTTTGTGGGGTACGTAAACGGGACACGCTTAAAAAAATTTTATACAGCTGCCAAAATTCTGACCACCTAGCGGTGCGTTAGCTCACTTAGCATGCTAGGCTAATGCCCACTTACCTGACTCGCTAACGGTGACAGCTGGGTGAGTCGACCCGTTACCTGATGAATGAAACCAGTGAAAGTAGCCAAATTCCGAGGCGAAGATCGGCATGGCGTGTTCTGACACCAAAGTGAACGTGTCAGCAGCGACAGTGATACTCAATTTATTGAAAACACGACTTTATGGTCGTTGTTAAGAGCTGTGTAATAGCGCACACAGTGGAAAACAGCCGCATGTGTTAGCCGGCTAAGGCTAGCCCTGTGCTTACTAATTCGCTACCAGGCAACAAAATCGTGATCTCCTATAGATTGGAGATGGAAATGTAAGCCTGCCATGTGCGAATAGTATCCGATTTCATCCAGTTAACGCTGTCTGGCTAGGTTGGTTAGCTGTTGCTCTTGTGTCTGACAGTAAAATTGTTATGTCGCTGGAGTTTCTTAGAAGCAAGCTAGCATGATGAAATATATGTAAGGGCTGTGTTCATCCAATTAAGGCACCCATTAGTAGAATATCAGTGCGTCTGTATGCGATCCCTGTTTTTGGATTTATTAATTAAACTGTTTTTTTTATTTTCTCAACTCATTTTAAGCCAACTATTTTATGATATTTTCTTGTAGGTAATTTGTGATGGCAACTACTGAGATGGAATCAGGTTCTTCAGAAAGCAGATCAGAGCAAGGAATAGCTGACCCTGATTCAAAGTACCCACTGAAGGTGCTCTACTGTGGAGGTACAACATGCATTCAGTGTAGCATTTATTGATCAAAACAATACATTCAGTTTTTTATAATGGATGTTGTCATCTTCTTTTACAGTGTGTTCTCTGCCTACAGAGGTAAGTGTACAGTCTGTTGCCTTGTCCTCATGAGGCCAGTGTGAAAGTTGACCTTTCGTAACTGAATGGTAACATTGTTTTTCCCAGTACTGTGAGTATATGCCCGAACCTGCCAAATGTAGGCAGTGGCTTGAGAAGAATTTTCCCAATGTCTTTGCCCGGATGACAGTTGGTGAGTGCCATTTTACAATGTGATCATTGAATATTTGGCAGAAATTGGAACCAAGAGTTAATGGGGGGGTTCACACCAGGGTTTACACTTACATGGAATTTGCTTTAGTGGTTTGGTGCATAAAATAAAATAAACATCCGAGTAAGATAACAACAAAATTGAACCTGTGCTTACAGTCATAGGCATCAATTTACAATATATTATTGCACTATAATATATGAAGAGATACAAAATGTGTAATGTAGCTTAAGTCTATGTGCAATGTAACTTATTAACTGTGTGCATTGTAACTTGAAACTGCAATGCAATCTGCAATGTAACAGATGTGCAATTTAACTTATTACAGATGTGGAAGACGGGTCTTAAAATTTTGGAGGGCAAGATCAGGGAGGATATGGGTGTATTAATTGGTGATCATGATTTCCACAAGCATCATTATTATATTAGTCTTGTGGAAAAAAAAATGAAATTAAGATAAGCCATTGAGAAACTTTTGTTTTGAAAATTTGAAACACCCACATTCAATTACAACTGTATGCATTGATTGGAAATATATATGTATTGGTGTGTGTGTGTGTATGAAATTATTTCAACAGAAGGGGTGCTTGGGATCAACAGAACTGGTATAAGTAAAAGTACATTGTGAACAAATGTGAAGAATATATTTGTCTATTTTTATTTCTTAAGAGGGGAAATGTGAAACTAATATTGTCCACAGTCTGAAATGATGTTATAATTAGTTCCAGTCACAAGTGGGTGTGACTTTGGTTTTTAATATCTTGCCATTTTATTTCTGTCTTACTGGCCCGGCAGCAAATGCACCCAAGCAGGAAACCGGCACTGGAGATGCTCCCCCTGCAGGCGAGGAGGAGGAGAAAAAGAAACAGAAGAGAGGTGTGTGATTCAATAATAGAAGTAAAATGTTATGCTTCTTTTAGTATTTTTTAATGTTATAGCATCTAAGTAAATTTTTTTGTGTTGCAAGATGTTTAATAATTGTTATGGTTAATCTGCTCTCACTACATTGTTTACCAAAGAAAGGTTTAAGATTGTACATTTTATTGTAAAACTACTTGTATACTACATTGACCTGGAGATGGTGTTGTGCTGTAAAAGGAGGAAGAGGCCAGATCAAACAGAAGAAGAAGACTGTGCCTCAGAAAGTAACGATAGCAAAAATCCCCAGAGCTAAGAAGAAATACGTGACACGGGTGTGTGGGCTGGCAACATTTGGTGAGAATAACAGTCTCTATGTTTATGTACATTGTAATGCAACATCCTGTGCTCTTATTATTTCATTACTAATGTGAATCCTAAATCTCCCCTTATTTCAGACATTGACCTTAAAGAGGCTCAGCGATTCTTTGCCCAGAAATTCTCTTGTGGTGCCTCCGTTACAGCAGAGGATGAAATAATCATTCAGGGAGATTTTACAGATGACATAATTGACGTTATCCAAGAGAAGTGGCCTGAGGTGAGTAGTGTGAATGTGAAATTAAAAAAATTAAGCGAATATATTAATCTTGCACAGGGTTTTTTTTTAGTTTTACTCAGTTCTGCCTTCAATTTCACCGAGGCAGAGCAGGTTTTAAGTAATAATTTTGTACCGACTATGAGCCTAAGTGGCTGAACACGGCAGTGGTTTAAATGTAATTCAGAAGGAGAAGGAGGGGAGGTTTTCATACATGGTCGTCTCTTTCCTGATCCGTGTCTTCTTAGACTTAGATTTCCTTTATTGTCATTACACAGACACACACATAATGAATCTGGTAATGAAATGTCATAGATTGGCAACTGATAACCCAAAATAAATATGGAATACAAAAGTGCAAGATTGATCAAGTGAATCCAAAGCCATAAGTGGCTGCAGTGCAAGGTGACAACAAAAATTCCCGCAGTCAATCTAAATAAGAAATAAATAAGATGGACAGTAACAACGTAAACAGCACTAAAAACTGTGAAAAACATTACACATAAGTGTAAACACTACTATAAACAGATGAATATTAGATCTTTGTAGGAATTGTTTGTACCAAAGTTTCCAAAGGTCAAGTAGATATAGTTGCTGAGTGTAGTGAACATCTGTTGTAATTTATTACTGTTACTGCATTATTGTAACTCCATGTGGATTTCATTTATTATTAAGGTAGACTCAACTATGTGTTGTGTTGTATAAATGAGTAGAGGGAGTGGGATTGCATAAGTTTTTTTCTTCCCACTCATTTTCAAGCTGCACATATGATTTATTTGTTATTAACACGTTCATGGAAACCACTGCACTCTATTGATCACCTTTTATTTATTGGCTTGTTTCATTATTGGTTGCTTGTATGTATGTAGATTTCTATTTGTTTTATTTTGTACAGCTTGGAATGAACAATAAACAAACAAACGCTCAGTCACATCAATACAGTTAATGGGCAGATATGAAACAGAAGTAGTGATGTCAGATTTGGAGTTACTCTCCTTATAGAAGGAGGCACCGACCCCCTGTTCAGGTGAACTTGAGTCATTTTAAAAATTCATAGTTGTTGAGGATAAATGTGCCACGGGTTAGCCATCACTTTCTTTTTCGAGAAACAACATTACTCTCATAAAAGGTTTTTACCATGTTTGGTTGTTGTCCTGTCGGTATGAAAAAACTAGAGCTATGTCCTTTTAGCGCAGGCACCCCTATTTCCCATAATTCCACAATAGGTGGATACATAGATAGATAGACTATACTTTATTAATCCCTCGGGAAATTAGTGAATACAGCAGCAAAATACAAAGAGTAGAAAATCAGAGTAGAACAGATGCAACAATTGAATTCTTGTACAACATAGACAGTACACATGATCGATGTCCCTGATATGATAATGAAGGACTGTGATGCATCATCTGGAGCTGAGGCTGAGAGACGGTAGAGTGAATGTCCTCGCAGGCCACCATAGAGCAGTGCTCCAGCCGCCAACAGCTAACAGTTCAAACGTGCAACATTCATAACTGCAACGAACAGATCACAAACCGTAACCGCCATCCGCCAACCACATCGCCAGTCCCCCTCCACCACTCTCCAACGATAGTCCAGTGTGACTGCGTGAGCCAAAAGTGGCCGTTAACCGCAGGAAGCTGTCGCTTGTCCCGTTGTCCTCCCACTGTAGTCTAGTTAGCATTAGCCACTAGCACTTCCATCCCACCGGTAGATCCTCTTCTACCCCCATACTCATGGAAAAGCTTGACCGTACCAACTCATCCACACCCGGTACCTCGCTACCTCACTCCAGCACTGCAGTTTCTCCTCTGATGCCATAATCCCTCCAGAAACACTCTAACTCCAATGAGTGATCCCAACTGTAAAAAACAAGACACCCACTGCGGAGTTGAAGAGGTCCATGAGAGTAGCAAACAGACTACTTCACTCATAAAAACTTCAAAAATTACACGTCCATGTCGTGCAAGAGTCCAATTTAACACAACCACAAGAGTCTAGCTGCTGCAAGAGGCTGCCCTTGTACGGCACCATATTGATGGAAATATTACTGAGTCCAATCCCTTTATTTGTCCTTCACAGGTGGACGATGACAGCATTGACGATCTCGGTGAAGTCAAGAAGTGAAGACCAAATATGCACTTTTACAGAAATGGATGTGACCTGTAACAGCAACAACCTGGCCAAATGTACACATTAAGTCATTTTATACTTATTTTATTTACTGTACATAAAGAGCTGCGGACTTGGCCACTCACTTGGCTTCTTTTTTTTTTTTTTTTTTTTTTTTTTAGTTAATAGCTGCTTTCTCTCGTTTGCCAAAGGTGTGGTATGACGTGAATCCCTCCCAAAATATTCTTCACTCAAGCAAACTGTAGGCTAATAAATTTCAGTCTCCTTCACCTGTATACACACGTCTTCTTTTTTCCCACTTTCCACTTCTTTTTCATTGATTTTTGTGTCTGTTCTTCATAAATGTAAGGAGGATTAGTTTTTGAGAACATGTCTCATGTAGTTTACCACCTTATCCGAATCATGTAATAGCTGCAGGCTGCTTGTTTTTCAGCACCCCTACTTAATACCCCCGAGTGATCCTATTCCCTAGCATAATAGTTTTCTAATGAAGGCGCCCTCCCCTGACAGATAACATTTACAGTTGTTTCCATCCTCCCCCCAGGTCAATGCCATCCCCAAAGATTACACACACAGTGCACAGATGTTCTATCCACTTACAAATTTGCATGTTTATCTGTAATTGTTTGCATGAGTGTAAACAGTAATTTGCACCAAAGAAGTCACCTGATCCTACACATCTCTCAACACTATAAAGAGTTACAAGTTTGGGTGGGTGGTGTTCTGTTTTTCCCAACGTCCGAAAGGATGAATTTCACTCTGCTTGAAGCAAAGTGCTGCGTCTTCGAGTCTCCCATCCTGGACCAGGTTCTACCTCCGGTCCTGATCCTGGAGTTCATGTTTGGCCTGTTGGGGAACTTTGTGGCTCTGTGGATGTTCATCTTTCACATGGACACGTGGAGGCCCAACGCTGTGTACCTGACTCACCTGGCTGTGGCCGACTCCATTGTGCTTTTCTGCTTGCCTTTCAGGGCAGATTACTACAGACGGGGGAAAAACTGGCTCTACGGTGACATACCGTGCCGTATTCTGCTCTTTCTCTTGGCTGCCAACCGAGCAGCGGGAATCTTCTTCCTCACTGCTGTGGCTGTTGACCGCTACTTCAAGATCGTGCATCCTCAGAGCCGGATCAACCAGATGGGCCTGGAGTACGCTCTGCGAGTCTCCCTCGGCCTCTGGGGTTTGATTTTCCTTGCTACTGGATACCTTCTCACTCACAGCCACTTCTTCAACTACAACAACCGTACTCAGTGCGAAAGCTTCAACATTTGCATGGGCTTCAGTCCTCTCTCCACCTGGCACAACGCTTTCTATGTCATCCAGTTTTTCCTGCCCACTGCCATCGTTGCCTTCTGCACCATCCGGATCACATGGCAGCTTAAAAACAGGACTATAGACAAGAAGGGAAAGGTCAAGCGGGCTGTTCAGTTTGTCATGGCGGTAGCGTTGATTTTTATTACCTGTTTCTTTCCCAGCACCATATCCCGTATAGCCGTGTGGATTCTTAAGTCGTGGCACGACGAATGCATCTACTTCAAGGACGCTAACCTGGCATTCTACACATCTGTGTGTTTCACCTACTTCAACAGTGTCCTCAACCCTCTTGTCTACTACTTCTCCAGCCCTGCCTTCAGTGGAACATTTAAGAAGCTTTTGAATAAACTTCTGAGACAGAAAAATGAAGTGGACGAGATCGAGAGTGAAGTTTACACTGTTGATGGTAGAAGGGTAAAGTAATAGCCTGTGCCAGTGTCTTTTCTTATTAAACGGTTTTGGTTGGTTGAACTATAACACTCAGACCAATAAAGGCAAAATGTTAAAAGCTATTTATATATTAGATGGGTATGTATTACTTTATTAGTCCCACTTGGGGAAATTTCAGAAACTATCATGGGGCTTTACCACAAATTTGGGCTTTGCTTTATTTGTGAACAATGCTAACGGGTTTGGGGTGATAGGAGGCATGTTCTATCAAAGCAGCAGTAGACTAACATAATGAATACCTCCAGTACACTACAGTGCGCTACAAATATTTAAAGTGTATAATTGTCAATGCATCCACTTTCCTGATAAGGGATGAATATCAACTCTGTAATACAAACATCTTTCTGTTGCCTAGTTAATTTTTCTCACAGAACAAATGCATTTTATTATTAGGTAGTACATATTAACATACAGCCTGTTCATCAAAGTAAATGAACTATTTTGTGGCCCCTGAATGTTGCACATATGTGATCGGCACAGTAATTTCACAACTAAACAATGTCAATGTTTTTGTCTTGGCTACATATAATTTTGACTATTTAAAATTAGAACTTGTCGTAGTTGGTTTTGCTGTCAATAAATGAAACCATTATAACACCCCAATATGAATTTCTGTGTATTCATTTGCGTTTGTTTTCGGACCAGAAAAAAGGAAAAAAATCGTTTGGGTGTAGGATGTCCGACTTCTCCGTGGGTTCTTGAATGCAGCATCTGTTCCCAAGGTGACGTCAATTATGTCAGGCAGGGATGGGCTGGAAAAACATGTAACGGTGCAAGGTACGCTGCACTTAGTAACGGCATCGCTCCTCGAGACCGAATTCACGAAAATAGACCAAGTAAGCTCTCGTCACAACTTTCTCAGCTGCCTTCTGCTTTTATTTCCCTTTCTTTATCATGTCAGCAGGGCGTCTGTTTGTGCAGTATTAATCTCTGTTTATGCTTTCTTGCTAATGTATAGCTAGCTAGCTTTGGCAGTAAAGGAGCGCATTCCAGCAGGGACCAGGGCTGTGGCTAACCCGGGACAGAATACAACTAGAAACTACTAGAAGCAGTTCTAAATAAATGTGACCTGCTGTCAGACTTGTCTTGTCAGTGTGAAGTTGCGTCGTCGGTACATTAAATGCTTTGGCGCGATGGGCAAATATTGTTGCGTACAAGTTATCCTTAGATACACAGATGCTGGAAGCAAAAAGAGCCCAGACAATAACAACACGGTCAGTCTCTTCCCCTGTGTGACATGTACACACTGCAGCAATGCACCCAAGGCTCGGACAAATACCAGCTGGACCAGATGCTTTTGTTCTCATGGGATGAGATTTGACAGCTCCAGGTGCACTTGGTGTTTTGGTCCGACTCACCGACTGGGCGGGGGAGGAGCCTTAATCTAATGTTACAGCTGACAGGCTTTTTACAATTACACGGAGCCGGTTTCATCAAGGTTTTCTAGACTGATTTATATCTTGCAAGATCCCAATTTTGCTCTAATGTTAGTCTAGTCCTTGTTAGGTCATTCAGTAATACTGAGGGCATCATTCACGCAGCTCTCAGGGCAGCAGAAAGGTAAGATGATGGCAACTTTATCCCTCAGATAATGTGCACCTTTGTTACCATGGTAACTGTCATATCAGTTACACTTACCACTGGCACTAGCTGACTAGTAGGTGGAAATTGTGTTGTTGCTTTCATGGTTAAATAAGAAACTGCAGCAAATATTAAGCTGTGAAGAGACTTCTTGGACATTCCATCAAAGGGAGCTGTTCTGCTGATCCCGACTCTTACCACAAAGTTTCCTTCAATTGGGGTTTTCAATCCCGATCCTTGATGACCCCTATCCCTGGTCAAGTACAACTGGATGTCATGAGATCATTGTCAGACTTCTTCAGAGCTTAGTGATGAGCTGATCATTAATTGAACCAGGTGTTGGAAGCGTCAAAAGCATGCAGGATAGATGTCCTTCCTCGAAGACCGCAGTTGAAAAGCCTTGCCCTCCAACATTATCCATGGTAATAATCGTGGTGGGGTTTAATCCACAAAAAAGGCATTCATTTCTTTTTGTATTATTTCCAAATGTATCTGTTCACAATGATTTCTATCATTTAATTTTCAAAAAAAGTACGTGTTTTTTTTTAGTGACTAAAATGCCTTGAACTATTCAATGAGTCCCTGATAGTTAAGTGTTCCTCTGAATTAAAATGTGAGTGGTTTAAAGTGTGGCTGTGATAAAGCTCTATTTTGAAATTTTAAGTATCAGAGTACTTGACACACTGTACAGCCCAGATATTCAGAGCAACTTACCTAACACCACACTTAAAAAGAAATCCATGATGAATGAAAACTTTGTACTCTCAATATGAAATTATTAATACTCAATAGTGACCAATAATCACTCAACAAGTACTTTATTTTTCCCCGTAGGGCAATTGCTGATGAATACTGTGTGCAATATGAAGTCTGCCTTGACCTAGTTACAGTTGGAGTGAATCATCTTGTCTATGAGTAACAAGCCGGCGTGGTCAGGCTTCTGCTCAACACCTACAAAACGTATGGGGGAAAAAAAGCTTTTATGAGTTTGAATCAAGAGAAAGGAAATTTAATTTTAGTTTCTGCGGTTAAACGTCTGCATCGGTTTATTATACGAGTGCAGTAAACATTTGGATATTTGTCCTTATGGTACCAGGAAGGAGATATGGCATATTAGTTGAGTGAGAGCATACCCATGACACTGGATCAGCTGAGATTTGCACTTATTACACAATTGATAATAAACAACCTGACAATAAATGACTGATAATAAACGGTGGCTCACTAAATAGGTCACCCTTAGTTTAGATGTACAAGTGTTATACTCAAATGATTGTATTGTTTTCTTGTCAGAAGACAATCCAAAAATGTGCAGTCTGATCAGTCAGAGCAAAATGACTTACAGATGTGGATGGTTGTCTTTCCGTCCGTATATGTGCATTTGTGTGGAATGTCTAATCTTGTCACAGCCCTGGTTAGGACTTAAGAAAAGTATCTTAAAATTCATATATCTTAAAATACATATATTAGTCTTTTAAAAAATTTTTTTTATGATTGTTATGAAACGTGAAGCTGCAGCAACAGTTGTCTAGGTAGATTAGGTAAATGCATTTATACAACACTTTTCTTATTTGGGGTTCAGTGACTTGTCAGGGTCACTAATCCGACATTATATTGGGAAGGATCTGGTTATCAAACTGCCATAGCTGAAGTGTCTTGATGACCTGAGCTACAATCAACGTGAGATGAATATAGATGTGTCCATACAGGGTTGACTGGACGACCTGATAAATAAGAATGAATATGATAATGTCTCGTCCAATCAGTCACCTATATTAACCAGGCAAAACACAGAAGAATAGAATAGAATAGAACTTGATTCATCGCCATGGGGGAAATTGAAAATGATACATGATAATAATAATAATACATCACATAAGATACTGTATGTGATGTATTATTTGTGACAAATGACCTGTATTCACCTCCTTTCAGTCTGCAATTACACTGTAAAATGTAATGTGAATGATTTATGTGATTTATAATGTTAAAAAAATGGCAGTGTTTGCTTGTGTATAATTTTGTCATGGCTACAGTCTTAGTTATTGTACAATTACTGGAAACTTAAACTTGTGACATTTCTATCGAATAACCATCCTTTTTTGTTTTTCAGAATAAATCACTATATGGTTTGGTTGTTTTTCCAGCTTCCTTCCATCACATTGGGACTGTGTGGGGTAGTGGGGAAGGCCTAGTCCCCCACCCTCGTTAGGCCTGATACCCCACAGACCCTCACCCAGGGACAAAGAAGGAGCCATGAGTACAACAGGCAAGACCAGTGGACTCAAACCCCCCACCAAAATAGCCCGTCCATCCGGGGTGCCAACAAGGACGTCTCCATCCTCCAGTGAGAAACATAAAAATTAACCTTGTTAACTCCTTTATTGATAGATTTTAACAGAAAAGACAAAGTCATATTTTTGTAATAAATTATACATTTTCAGCTATGTTAGTATGTTATTTTGTTGCAGTGACAGTCCACCCATCCCCTTAATGCTAAGGTTAATAAAACATAATGCTGGTTGCAGGTGCCCCAAAACCAGTTCCTCCTGAGAAGAGCCCTGGTGGTGTGTCGACACCAACCCAGGACGGAACTGCAGACTTCCAGATCGGAGAGAGGGTCTGGGTGAACGGCAATAAACCTGGCTATGTGCGATTTATCGGGGGGACACAGTTCGCCCCTGGTCAGTGGGCTGGCATCGAGCTGGATGAGCCCATTGGCAAAAATGATGGGTCTGTGGCAGGTGTCCCATATTTTAAATGTGAGGACGGACGGGGCATATTCACGCGGCCTTCCAAGCTCTCCAGGACTGCACTCCCTGAGAAGGAAGCCAACGGGGGGCATCCCAGTCTGGCGCAAGTGGGGGCCGAAACAAATGAGCCTGCACCGTCTGGCACTACCTCAACTGGTAACATCCAGGAGATCATCCATACATACAAACAAATGTGGATAAAATGTTCTTCAGTGCATTATAGTCACTCACGATGACATGCATAGAGTAATGTGAGCAATCTGCACTATTCTCTCTTCTTTTGTTAATGTTTTCTTTCCAGCTCAGGGCACTGGCATCAAGACAAGCAGCGCAATTAATCGAATGCTTGCATCCAGTGAGTCGGTGTCAAACCTGTCAGACCCAGACTCCATTAAGAAGAACAGAAGGGAGTTGAGGCTCGTAGACCGCGTGCTGGTGAGAAAACCTGACATGCGTTGGTGCCTACAAGCAGATGAAGAGATGACACAGAAACAGTGCTTGCTAGTTACTGCATTTACTTTGAGGTTCATGTAAAAGCAGTGGAGCTTAAAACCAAGCGTTAGGGCATTGGTGTGCACAGCCTGCAAGGAGGGGAAAGAAAATATAAATGAAACTCGAGGTTTATCCCCAAAAAACTGCATTTAAGACAGTAATATGTGATAGAACACACACAGAGAGGAGAGGCTTTGTCATAGTCTTTCAGAGGAAAACACAGAGACTGCATTTCAGATATGTATCACAGATGTCATAACAACATTGCTGTTAATAGCTGATGTTTATGTGAATTAGACGCATGCTGCTGGGATCATTTACATCTGAAGGTGATAATACATCAAATTAAAATGCTCATCATTGATCTCTTGTAATGAAATTTCCACTTGATCTTAATCTTGTTGCACAACTGTAAATAATATTTCAATTTGTATTTCTATTTTTGCTCTTGTTTACATAGTAGTATATCTGAAATTTTCCCAGTAGGACAAATAAAGGAATATCTAACATAATCTGATCTAATCTAATCTAAAATTTGAACTTTGAAAAGAAACTAATGATTGATTTTTGTTTTTTCCAGGTTGGTGGGACCAAGGCAGGTGTCGTACGGTTTCTAGGGGAGACAGACTTTGCTAAAGGGGAATGGTGTGGAGTGGAACTGGATGAACCGCTGGGCAAGAACGACGGAGCCGTCGCAGGGACCAGGTACAGAACTCAGCTCTGATAGAGAGACTCACCTCATTAAGACACTGTGGTTGTAACTGACACTGTTTTCTGTTCAGGTACTTTCAGTGCATGCCACGCTATGGCCTGTTTGCTCCGGTCCACAAGGTAACACGTATCGGCTTCCCCTGCACCACGCCTACCAAGACTAAGAGCTCACGAAGGAGATCCACCCTCAAGAGGAGCCCCAGCGCTTCCTCCATCAGCTCACTCAGCTCCGCCACCTCCTCAATCAGTGGAAAACCCAGCCGAGCAGGATTGGTACACCCCCCCCCCTTCCCGTCAGTGCATTTGTAACAATATCAGACAAAACATATACACAATATCACTGCATTTCTTTTTTCCCCAGCTGACGGAGACGTCAGCCCGGTACGCTCGCAAGATTTCCGGCACAACAGCGTTACAAGAAGCTTTGAAGGAGAAGCAGCAGCACATTGAGCAACTGTTGGCAGAGAGAGATCTGGAGCGATGCGAGGTGGCGAAGGCTACGAGCCACGCAGGAGAGGTGCAACAAGAGCTGGTACTGCTTCGGAAAGGCAGAGACCAGGTCAGTTACATTTACACTAGAGGTGTCAAACATACAGTACGGGGACCAAGCGCGGCCTGGGAAAGGGTCCAATCCGACCCGTGGGATGAATTTGTGAAATGAAAAAAATTACACCTAAGATATTGACCAAAATTATAGTTCAGATTCCACGTACAGATTGCGAAAAATATTAATTGTAACCTGTGAATGCAATTAAAAAATGTTCTTTATGTAAATGTAAATATTTTCATGGGGTTTTCCTGTATTTACACTAAAACAAAGTATAATTTTGCAAAACAAAGCATAAATAACCTGAACAAATATAAATAACCTGTCAAATATGACCTGGGGGGGTCATACCAGGGGATGTCGTTATTTATTGTCATCTGTGGGTGTGTGAAGCCCTTTGAGACCTGTTGTGTGATTAAGGGCTACATAAATTAAATTTGATTGATTGATTGAAATGACAAAGCAAGTGTAATTTTATCAATATTCTGCCAGCTACTACATGTTTTGTGCATTCATAGATCCACTGTGATCTGTAAGTTGTAATGTTCACTTATTTTAATATACATGTATAAATTATAAACTGAGGTATTGTATTTTTAAAATCACACTTATTTTTCTAAAGACTGTTGAGGTTGTTAATATTATTCACATTGTTTTAAAGGACAGTTTGTAGACATGAACATTTCCATCATATAAAGAAAGTTTGGGTTGACATTATTGATATGATATGTTATTATTTCACTGGCCCCACCCACTTCACACCAAATCTGGCTGAATTTGGCCCGAGTTAAAATTACTTTGACACCCCTGATTTACATAGTCAGATGAAGGGGGTTCAGAAGATGAATGAATGAATGAACGAATGAAAGAAGATGAGACAAGATCATGGATTATTAAATGAAGACGGCAGTCAAGAATCCAATTTTTCTTTCAAGAATATCGTTCTTCATATTAGAACTGTGTGGATGCACATTAGTTGTCACTTTTTTGTTTCACTTTTACCATTTCAGTTTTTTCCAACACAACTCAATCATGAGATACATAAATGTTTGATTTAGCATTTGTCATGAGAACAGATGTGTTGAGTGACATCATGAATTACCTTCATTTTGTGGTTAGTATGCCGTGGAGATGGAGTCAAAGCTGGATCAGCTACGTTCTCTGGTGGAAGCAGCAGACCGGGACAAAGTGGAGCTGCTCAACCAGCTGGAGGAGGAGAAGAGGTAGGAGATATGGATTTACCATGTTCATTACAGATCAGTCAGATCAGCGACGCAGCACAACAGCAGAAATGACAGCAGAGAAATGACAGGGGCCTTGTCTCATGTAGGGATTCTCAACCAAGGTGCTACTGGCCTCCAGGGGGCGTTTCAAGGGAACATCAGGGGGAGAGGGGCAGTGAAAATCTGGTAACACTGAGAGGAGGGTTAAGGTGCCGGACTCTCATGAGGGTCTCTGTCAAGTCAAAGAGTGTGTTAAGTGGGTGTGTGTCTTGTGAATGCTCAGATACTGCACCTGAGGAAGTATTGGACCATCAAATGGAATACTGCAGATCATCAAATAGTTTATAGTAGCAAAGTACTGCCTTGGGTTCACTATTCCCTGTTGTCCATTTATCCACAAAGAAATTAGAAAAATACCAGCAGGTACAAAGAAGCATGACCAGACATCGTGTTTTGGATCTAGCTTCTATCAGGAACATCCTTCCATATCAGAATCGGAATACCCGATGGAAATTGTTTTCTTGCAAGCACTTCATGGCTGTATAAAGATAGAAAAAATTTTAAAAAATGAGGAATAGCAATATTTATACAAAATAATATGTAACAATATAATTATAATTATAATAATAATACAATGATATGTAACTATATGTGATTTAGCATATAAAATACTATAACCAGCTGTATAGCTTAGTTGGTAAGACACCGGGCTGGTGTATAGGGGACCTTGGTTTGATTCCCGGGATGACCGTCCAGTGGGTTGTGTCAGGAAGGGCATCCGACGTAAAAACTCCTGCTAAAAGAAATCATCATCACACTATACACACTATGTAGCACTATATAGAATGCTATTGTTAACCTATATATATATATATATATATCCACTGTCTCTAGCTTTGGTCATTTACATCAACAGGGAAAACAGTTGGAGCAACACTCAGGTTCAGTTCATCCCAGATTGATCATATATTTACCTTTGGGCGTTGTTAACACTGTAGTGGACTGTGTTTTTGTGTGTTTACGTTCAGTTTTCACTGTCAGTTCTTTAGCAACATTCATCCCCATATTTACAGTACACTTGCAGTTAACACTTGCAGATATTTTTACTTAAGTTGATCAGAGTGTCAAATATATATTTCACAGACATTTTATAATCGCTGTAGAAATATGCACCGTTCACTGTTACCTGTGATTGTGATGTTACTGTAGTTGTACATTTTTGCAAGATATATACCGTGGCCCTCGGGTGCATATTCAAAAGCAGGTCACTGCTGACATTTTGTTTACATTTCATTAATATTAAAGTACCGAGACTCGTATATATTTATGTTTCAGCGTAAAGAATTCTACATTTGTGTTTGACATTTAAAAATGTCCGCCGTTGTTATATTTACACTGTAGTATTCAAAATTCATTATTTGGTACTCGTGTAAGAGTGTGTGTAGGTGGCGTGACCTGACTCCAGGTGGTGTCCACCAAAAACAGTACGTCCTCGATGTTTACATCTGTGCAGTAGGAGAACAAAGTTGTTGTTTTTGTGTCTGTGTGTTTTTGACAGAAAAGTCGAGGATCTGCAGTTTCGTGTAGAAGAAGCATGCATCACCAAAGGAGACCTGGAGGTAACTTGCGGTTATGTAATCCGAAATTTAATGAAACATATATATCCTCACTCACATTATCCCTCGCTCACTTGTGCTTTTTAGTGAAATACTGTGAATTATTCAAACGGCAAAGTATCGCGAACTTGTAGTGCATTACCAGACCCACTTAGTTTGTATTATTAAAGCTGGAATCAGTCAAAGCACACTGCATTAATTTGATGTCTTTAATTGATTCTCTTCAGTTATTTTGGCAGTTTCCTATGACGTGACTTTAACATATGAAATAAAGCACGAGTTTCCATCACTGCATCACATTTCCATTTGGTGACTTCATCAGTCATTCCGTCTGAGGTTTTTCTTCTTCCTCCTCCCTTAGAGTCACTTGTTTATTTATTTATTTCCTTGTTGAGACAAGTGTTTCCTCCCAGCTCATTTATTTATTCATGTGTGTTTAATCCACTCTTCAGATTCTCCTCCCCACTGCCATCCTTTTGTTCATCTTTCCATCCACGTGTCTGTTGTCCTTGAAAGTGCTTTGTGTTTGCCGTGAACACTTCAGTCTTCTTACATACCTTAATTTTTTTTCCCTTGCATTTTCTTCATTCCTTAAGTGAAATCGGCGCCTTATTTGGTTTCTGGCATGTGAGCAAACACTCAAGTGTTTGTAAGTTTCTGTGAGGCAAATTATATCTGAGGAATCTAGGAACCACAATTGGATTATTAAAGTAATTACTTCTTGGATTTCTCAGTGCAGACAGGCTATTGACCAGCTTAGGTTTGTTATTTAACCGGATTATCATGAAGATTTTGTAGCTCACAAATTAACTTCTAAAGTTGAGTGCTGTAAACAATGGATGCTTTCTGACTCTTTGGCCTTTCTCTGTAAAGTCTCGTCCTCTTTCTGTGTGTTTTGCAAACCTGGCATGTAAGTGTTGCATTGGTGTTTGTTCTCCTTCTCCTCCTGCTCTCTCTTACTAACAGACGCAGACCAGGCTGGAGCATGCCCACATAAAGGAGCTTGAGCAGAGCCTGCTCTTTGAAAAGACCAAAGCTGAAAAACTCCAGAGGGATTTAGAGGACACTAGGGTAATACTGACAGTCCCAGTCCCACAGTAGGAACCAGAGATCACGCACCTCCCCATCTCCCTTAGTTTCAATAATCATACACAGATGTATCACAGTGGATGTACAGTATATTGCACCACCCATCAGATCGATGATACATTTTTAACCATAGGAAAGCGTAATATGTCGTAAACGGTTCTTTTTCCACCAGGTTTGTATTCTGCTTGTTTGCATGGATAACTGTGATCCCTCCTCAAACCAGGCCCTTTGGTGTTGCACCAGACAGTTTGGAAAAATTCCATCTGGGATCTCAATTGTCATGCTTTTGTTTTATCCGATGCAGGTACTAGATTGTAATTAATATGCACAATGTTTAGATAGCCACAGAAGGTGGTTCATATTTCAAGGATTAGTTTGCACTGGATTGCATCAGAAAATGCCGGGAAACTAAGGCTGTCATTGAGATTTCACTCAGTAGTACTGAGTGTTCTCGTTGCAGCACTGAGTTTGATAAAAAAGAAGGTTCTGTTTACGACTGTATACCATCTTCATACTGTAATGTTGAAAGTGTAGACTGACACTGGTGTCATCACTGGCTCCCGTACACAGTGAAAGAGTCTGGTTAGATCTATAAGTGGGTGTCTGTCGAAGTCCCTGTCACAGTGTTCTAAAACTCCCCCCGTTTCTGACATAAACTATTAGCTTTCAGAAAACTTTATTATCCCTGTGAGGGAGAATTCTGTTGTACAGCCAGCAGCAAAAACGTAAAAGGCATACAGCAGTCCATACGAGTACAATGTGATAAAAGCCAGTGCACAATGTTTCACTCAGGTCAAACCTTCCAGGCTGTTGATGAATCCCTTTTTTCTTCTTTACAAGCTTCACCTTAATGTCCCCTTAATGTAATCTGGGTTCTTGCACTAGAAATACACGAGGAGGCATCAGTACACAACCATAGTGACGAAGGGATATAGATGTTGAGCAATATATAGGCAGAAATAATTTATAATATAATATTATATAATATATAATAATAGTAAAAGCATGCATCAGTGTGATGAAGACAGAAAGACAGGAGTTATAAAATACAATTCCTGTGATTGGTATTTTGTGATTTATTCTGTGAATCACAAAACATCTCGGACAGAAACCTGCCAAATGTGCTACCATGGTTCTACCGTTTCTGCTGAATTTCTCCTCTACCAGCATGTATGTCCATTCTTTACCATAACATTGTCTTTTTGGGTGCAGGTGGCTACGGTGTCTGAGCGCTCCAGGATCATGGAGCTGGAGAGGGAGGTGGCGGATCTCCAACTCAGGCTCAGAGCATTTCAGCAAAAGGAGGATGCTGTGTCTCTGTCCCAGCAACAGATCAGCAGCCTCAAGGCGCAGGCACAGTCTCAAGAGAAAAAGGTTCGTGGGAGCTGGGAGTGTTTTGTTGAGTCAGGCCTGAACCACAGCTACATAATACCATGTGCTCGTAAATGTTCGAGACCAGTCTTAACATTGTATGATTTACTGTATGTAATAAAACTAGGCATGTAGTAGGTACATTACATGTACTTACTGTCCTCCTCCTGGTCCTTGTTCTGTATAATGTAAATATGGAGGCCTATCTTCTGAGTCGTTTGTTTAAGCTCTTGTGATTATGCATAATTTATGGTTTGTCTCCAGTATACATCTTTTCTATTGTGTGTCTTTATCAGATCAGTGAGCTGAGTGTTGACCTGGAGAGCAAAGAGAAGGAGCTTCAGTCGGTACAGGAAGATAAGAGCACTCTGGAACAGCAGTTAACCAGTGTGGTGAGGTTTAAACACACGCAAACATCTTATTAAGGCCGGAATGAGAACAGAAATCTCAAGTAAACATTGGAGAAAGGGAGAGACAGTTAAACCACCTTCAAGAAAATGTTACTTCTGCTCTTTTGATGTGATAGGCTCTAAGCAATAGCCTTAAAATCTTGCATAGAGCACGGTTGAAACTTTCTCTGAACCATGAATAAGTTTTGGTCAGTGTCATGTAAGAGTCCCTGCAATCTTTTCTCCCAACAAGTCAAATACAAGAAAAGTAGTTCAGGTTGAGCAGTTTAAGACATCAGACTGTGAGGTTCTTCTTGTATACATGTATTTTTTCTACGTCTCAATGCCTCTTCTTATTTTTGGGGATATTACTATAATTTATGTTTTCACGGAGGATGTCAGTGAATAGGAAACAAGACTCTGATGCGTTTTGATGTTAGTTTATTTCACAACTTTTATTACCTTTAAAAAAATACATTTTATTTGGATTTTTCATTTGACAATATTACAATTACATTCATACACAACAATACTCCCAACCCAACGATGGCAGGGTCAGAGACAACAGACAAAACAAAACAAAACCCATTAATAAGTGAACCCCGGAGGGGGACATATGTTGACCTCACACCTCCTACGTCCCACAAGTTCTGATCAGGTATATAGAGCTGAGCCCATGGGGTGTTCCAGCAAGCTTTTCATGTAATTTAAGAATGATTGTCATATCTTATAAAGCATCCCACTTGTCTTTTGCATTGAGTACGTTATTTTCTCCAGGGCACACAATTATTGACTTCTTCTAACCTACAACATTAATGAACTTAATACCGTATTGCAATCATTACTGGAGAAGGTCCAGGTGAAATGTGATGGTGCATAATGATGCTTTATGTACAAACAGTGTTTCATCTCGGCCATAGTCCCCTGCAATTTGTCAACAGTGATGTATGGCATTTCGACAAAATCAATATAAAAACAGAGCACTCCCACAAACGAGAGGCTGCTATCAAAATGTTTCCTCTGCTGATGGTTGCTGATTTTTACCAGTAAGAGAGGAGATATCTGAGTATTTTCCAAACTGTTAATAGATCCAGAACAGAACCTTCTGTCAGAATCCATCTGCCTTTGCGCATGGTGATTTGATTCTAGTTTCTTTATGGATCTTTAGGAGCCAGCCCTTTGACTCAGTGTAAAGCACTTGGCTGGAGATAGTTCTAATTGTCCATTTCCTTCATCCTATATTGCAGCTGCTACAGTAACTGGTCAATTACAGGCACAAACCCTGTTAACACATCCCCTCTGTCGGCATTCACATAAGCATTTACTCACTCTTCACTGCTGCCAGACCTCCACTCTGATATAACCCGAGTGCTGTGTCTGTAATCCCAGTGTTAGTCTGCATGGGGTCTTCCCATTTCACCATGTGGTGCCACCTTGTCTTCTTTGTGCCTGCAACCTGGAAATTGTTCTCAGCGCTCCATCTTGAAGGATGGTGGTGAAGTTACAATTCCTAAAATGTTGGAGGAGGTGCCGTGAATGTTTTAGTTTTCCTTTGCAGTTAATGTAGTTTAAAACATGGCAGAAGCAGGAGCAGCATTGGTTATTTGAAATGATCAAATATATGTGTAAAAACAGAAAATGGATTGCATTTATATAGCACTTTTCTACACAGTGGTGCCCAAAGCATTTTATATTGACCACATTCACACACCAGTGGGCAGCTGCTGCCATGCAAGGCACTGCCAGGCTCCATTGGGAGCAATTTAGGGTTCATTGCTCAAGGACACTTCGACATGTGGACAGTTGGAGCCAGGTTTTGAACCATCAACCCTTGCGCCATTGGACGACCCGCTCTACCAACTGAGCCACAGTCACCCCAACTCAATGACACCCCTTCATTATTGCCACAGTGTTGAATTAAACATTGTTCTACTGACAGATCATAAACTCCAATAGCAGCCTATGGTAACAGGTAGAAGATACAGCTGCACATCTAATGTCACTGTCATCACTTTAAAGTGATGGGGTAGAAGTAAGCATGTGTCGTTTAGTTGAGTCCCAGAACTCCCTTCCCTTCTCACCTCTTCCACTCAATGGAGAGCAATGGTGGAGGGATGCACAAACTGAGACATGACATTACCGGCACTGTATTTAAATCGATATTGTACTCATTCATGAGTACAGTAAAAATTACCACATTAAGAAGAGTATAAAAACTCAAGCCCCACATGTTTTCTGGACCCAGTCATTAATCCCCTGTTAGCTCAAGGTAAAAGAATGTTGCTGTGTAAGTGATTAGCTCACAGTAAAGCTGATGTTTGTCCATTTCAGAGAGAAAAGCTGGAGATAGCGGAGGAGGACAGCAAGAAAACAGCGAAGACAATGCAAGGTAAACACCACTCCTCTCTCTGCTGGTTTGTTCTGGTTACACGGTGTGTGGTATATTGTCTGTGTTAAGTAATCTTGTCTTCTTGTTTTTTGTTTTTTTTTAATCAGAATTAGAGCACGGTGCAGAGCAGTGGAAGAAAGATTACCAAACCCTGAAAGATGGGAGCCAGAGCAGAGAGAGCGAGCTGAGGGCTCAGCTGACGCAGGTGGGTTCACATGTGGTGTCAGTCAACAGTTCCCACTGTTAATAAACTAATCCAAGAGAGATGATTATTCCACAACACATCATAATGTCATGAAACCGTGCGCTTATTGCTGTGCTCATGCTGCACACAACAGAGCCTGGGAGCTAATGTTCTCCCATTGTACCATCTTTGATAGAACACACACATCAGACTATGTAAAACATTTGGAGCAGTCAGCGTCACAGCTCTGAATAAATCCAGTGTAAGGCGTGGGTATTTTTATTCAGATACAACATTTAAACTTAAAAACGCTGTGTAGCCATTTGGTTTCCTTTCCAGTTGTGTTGGTGCAGACTTGCTGAGGCTGTCCCACTCTAAAGCCAACACTCGCCCTCGGCTAATACAGTGTTGTTAAAACATGACCAACACACACATGCACGCATTACTCACTCCCATTAGGATTTAAGAAGCCCGTGTGGACAACCAGTCTTCCTTTTTCCTTTTTACAAGCTTCACAGTGTATGGTCTGTATGGCTGTTTCTACCAAACGGTTTGGGAAATCATCAGTACCGCAAGACCATGTTGTGTCTGCTTATTTAATGCCAAACACTCTTATTATATCCCACTCAGTTTCCTGCACCCATCATCCCCACACATGAAACAACTGGAAAGACAGACTTAATGTGTTCACTGCTGTTTGATATAGTCTGGAAGTTGAGCTGCCCCCCCCTCCTTCTGCGTTTCTCAAAAGGCCTGGGTCGTGTTTTGTTCTCTCCCCTACAGCCAGAGCTTTCACGCTGCTGCTTTCGCTTCATGGAACTCATTACAGAAGGTTGTAAAAGTGAAATAGCCCAAGCATCCCGAGGCTGTTTCAGTTGCTTTTCCTTTTTTAGTTCAGATTCACAGTGACCTCTAGCCTTTCCAGTTTATTAATAGAATGCGGCTGTTTGATGCTAACGTTTTCCACTTGGACTCTGTTGGTGAATTTCATGTTATGTAATTTTGCAGTTTGTGATTTTATATAAATCTGCATTCACTATACGATTGAGGTGTCACAGAACCAAACCATATGAAAGTAAAAATATTTCATTTGGTCTTTTGTGTCTTTAGGCTGCTGATGAGTCACAGAGGACGGCTCTGTCTGTTGAGCAGCTGGCCAACAAGAACAAAGAACTGGAGACTCAGGTAAGCAGAAGATTCAGCGATATCACTCAAGTCCTCTTAGGCGAATCCTGGCGGCCTCTGGCTTAATGGTTAACGTATATTAATGCAAATGTTATTATATAACACACGGTGTGCATGCATGTACATGTCTTCATTTGTATATGTCCCATGACAACATTTAGATGAGGATTAGATTTTACAGCCTGGAGAGATTTAACTGCATATTCACATCCCACAGTGACTGCATGTGTCAGTTCAAGTCCTAGTCATCAGATTAAATCAGCTACGCTCCCATCTCTCTCTCTCTCTCTCTCTCTCTCTCTCTCTCTCTCTCTCTCTCTCTCTCTTTCTTTCCTTCTCTCTCTCTGTTCCCTTTCCCACTGTCTCTCCGCCGTCTGTAGCCTATTGTTTTTAGTTTTTATGCTGTCAACACTGTTCATTTAGTAGTCCACCTGCAGCCTTCAGTCCGTGGCTCTCTACTGCCCCCTCTCTGTCTCCTACGTTCACCTCTTTGTGTGATGAGTGACTCCAGCTGCTGCAGATGGTCGGCTTCATAAAAGCAGGAGGAAATAACAGGAGATTAGTGTCCAAGACAGACAGAACATGACATGCTTTCTATTTGCTTTGGTTTATTTTCATCCCTTTAATGTATTTCCGCGCTGGAGCTTCATACCAAAACCCCTCTTGTTACTTCTAGTGAATGTTTTCATAAACATTGATTCAAACATCCCTCTACTCGTGCACCAACTTGAAAAAGTCACTTTGATTTTTTTCCCTTTCTGTGGAAGTTGAGAAATGATTCAAAGTCGATCATTCATCGATGTCCTACTTCCATAGAGCACCAATTGTTTCTCTACCTTTGAATGAATTAAATGTTCAATTAAAAAGCCGCAATAAAACTCTGCACGGACAAAACTCAAGCATAGTATTTATAAATAATACTAATTAATTGCTTAAATTTATCGCTCTTTAATTTACAAATTCCTTTGCATTTAGTTTATTAAACGTGTGTATTTTTCCTTCATTTATTCATAGTAGGATTTCTCTCATATTAACATGAAACTTTAGAATGTGGTATTGATTCAATGCAATGCAACATTCTATCCCTAATTAAATTCATTCAATCCCAGTTATTATATAAGATTCATCGGTATGTCCAACCTTACAAGCAACTCATTACTCCTTGTGTAAAATCAGATTACTATTAGAGGCTGTCATACATTGAAGCATAGGTGTGTTTTTGAATGTATGACAGTCCTTTCACTGTTCAGGTTTATGTAATGAATCTCCCAAACCTGTAAAATGTTAGATTTTCAGATTTTTGGAGGGTACATGGGTGAAGACCTGGTACATTCTGGATGTGTTGGCAGTTGACACCTCACATGTTGACCTCATGTTGGTGTGGATTTTTAGATAGATATATAGATATACATTTATTGACCCACAAGCAAGCAAAAGCCACAAGGGGGAAATTCCAGGTACAGCAGCATAACACAAAGAGTAGAAAAAAAAAGAAGAGTAGAACAGATATACAACAATTGAATTCTTGTACAACATAGACAACATAGACATATACATGATAGAAGTCTCAGCGATGATAACGAGGGGCCGATGCTTCATCTGGAGCTGCGAGACATTACTGAATTTTGTTGTTTTGTCTTGTTCTTTTGGTGGTAGTGAGTTTTTGTTCAAGTACGCTTGGCAACTCCCACCGTCCAAAGACGTGCACCATAACAGGTCAATGAGTCAGTCTACGTCATTTGTAAATTTTCAGACCCAGCAATGAACCAATGGTTCCTAATTAAGACGCTAAAACTAGGGATGATGTTCTTTAAACGGTACTCAAACTGAGAAATCGTTTATCAAAATAATCGTTGGTTCATTTGGTAGCTTGAAAATAACTGGTTAATTTGCTTCTTATTGCAGATAATGAAAAATATATATCATCTAGGTTGTCTTTTTAAGATTAACCAACTTCTTCAACTATCACCGAGGACCAAAAATCAGCCTCTAAACTTTGTGACGACTATACAGGAAATAAATATTCCTTACAGTTCTCTATAATGATCTACATCGACAGATATCCCGGTTGTGTCACCCAACCCTATTTAAAAGTGACTACTCAAAAATGCACCAGAAACCAGAATCGACACAATAAAAACGTTTTTGCAGTGACTGTTGGGCTTTAAAGTTCTACAAACTGAGCCGAAGAGACAGACACACACAAGAATAAAGGCTGCGGAGCGTTTATTCAGCGGGGGATGGATGCTCTTACATCTGCCGCTGCCGACCCCCCCCCCATGTCCTGCCGCTGTGAATTATGATGTAATCCTGCACATGTCAGAGCGAGACACTATGTGAAACTGCGTCTTCTGTGTGCGTTTACGTGTGTGTAATGATGCCTGGATGGACGGAACATTGCGTTAGTTGATGGATGGGTGACTTGAGATAGCCCTTTCTGGCATTGACCGTCACATATCTGTTTCCTCCCTCCAGCATTACAGCTCATTCCATAACTGTACCTGAGCTCACGGTATGAATGAACGTGTGTATTGATCCCGCTTTGCTCACGATGGTCTTATTTGAGGTTTCTGTTCTCATGTTAGACGTCATGAATGAGCAGTGATTCCTGAGGAGTGTGTACATATGGTGTAGAAGAGCGAGGAAACAAGGCTGTGAGCAGCAGAAGGGGGGGGGCAAACATAGGAGGAGCTTATGCCAGCTTACATAATGGAAGTGGAAGCTCAGTTTCTTTAACGTAGCAGTGAGAGAAAGAGAGAGGCTGCTCAGGCGTTACGCTCCCCATTTCCCACTGGCAGGCGTCTGTGCACAGGGGGGCAGTGGGGGGGGGATGAGAGCTAATGCTTTATTGATGCCCAGCTCATGTCAGTGTGTGCACGTCGGGCTGTAGATAAGAGGCGGAGGGCTGGCATAGCAACAACATTCAGCAGGTCATCAGAGGTTGGAAGTCCGTCAGTGTGGAGCCGTGTAGGTATGGATGTAGCTGCTCTGCATCAGCGTTACTCAAGCAACATCTACTCGCCTCATTATCAGGTAGGACTGGCTTATTTTAGCACAGGTTCATACTGCGAGCGAAAGCTGTTCTGTGCAGCATCCTGCCAGTCGATTTGAATGGTAGAGTGGTGAAAACCATGCACAGGGTGCTGGGGGTCTGTCAGTGTGTGGATCAGGTGTCCTTTATGTTTTTGGTCTGTGAGAGTCTGTAACTTTACGACTCCGCACACGACCTGCGATGTGGTCGTGTATTTGTGCGCGTGTGTGTTTGTGTGCAGTCGTGTTTGTGTTTGTGCGTCCTCCGCGTTGATGACTGTCCTCATCAGAAGTGTTAAGGTCAAAAACTGACTGCGGCACCTCGGGGTTGAAAATGTACAGTTGATGAGACTCATTAGATTAGATTAGATTAGATACACCTTTATTAGAGCCACACGGGGACATTTCAGGTTACAGCAGCACACACAAAACAAGACACCCACAAGAGATTCTGCAAATATGATGAAAAATATGAGCAATTCCTAATAAAATAAATATATAAATAGAAATAAAGAAAAGAGACAGATTGAGTGCAACAACAAAGATCAATAAAGAGACATAGTCAATTAATCAATTAATTAAGTAATAAATAGCCATATAGTAATTGACATGACATCTCTGTACATGACATGACTGTATGCCGATGTGCAAAAGCAAACTAGGACGGAGTGTGTGTATGTGTGTGTGTGGTTGGCGGTGCGCATTGTGACACGTCGGGTGAAGGGTGTATTCTGTTTGGGTACTTGTCAGTCCTAATTAATTATTGATTATTGCTATTTTAAAGTAGCTTAGATCACAATGCTGCACGTGTGTAGAGAGGCAGATGGAAGTGTGAGGGATGATTCTGGACGAGAAGCACAAAGTTTCCTTCGGGTGACAGCAAAACAGAAAAGAAAAACAAACAAAAAAAACAAAGGTCTCCGGGGGCTGATATTTTTAGCTTCCCATGGTTTTTAACCTGCTTCCTGCTTTCTGCTGACTCATAGCGCTCTGTTTTCAGCCTTAAGCCTGTGTGTTATGGTACCGGCGCTGAATTTCACTTCTAATGGCAGCTTTTTGGTTTGACCTAAGAGCTTTTAAATAAAATATGGAATCGGGATGTGAGTCAAAACCTGTTACCATCAACATTGGTTGTTTTTTTTTATTTGGATTTTTTTACTGGACAACATTACAGTTACATTCATACACCACAAGACAATCCCGACCCACAATGACAGGATCAGAGACAACAGACAAAACAAGACGAGACAAAGCAAAACAAAACTATAAATAAGTGAACCACAGGATTTGCAGAGAGACATATATGAAACTTACCCCTCCTAAAAGTCTTGCTCAGGTATTTAGAGCTGAACCAATGGTACGCTGCCAAATTTTCCTTGTAGTTTAAGAGTGTTTGCTGTATTTTATAAAACATCCTATTTCTTTTTTGTGTCCACTAGGTTTTTTTTTGGGTTTTTTTTCTGGTCCATTTATAAGTTTTCCAAAATCTCTACAAGACTAACTTTCAAAACAATGTGAAATATGATACGAAACACAAATAAATGATAATATTTTATACTCATTTTATCATGTGTTAATGCATTCTGTCTCTCCATCTGTTTTCTCTTTTTTTCCCCTCCAGCTCGAGGCTTTGAAACAGCAGAACTCCAAATACCAGGAGGAGCTCAGTCTGTCTAAAGAGCGGAGCAGCTCGGAGAACCAACGTATCGGAGTTCTCTGCAAAGAAATGTGAGTGCTGAGGATAACTCGTGTGTTTTTTCCTGTCCGTTGTGTCCACCATGCAGAGGTGACCCCAGCGGGTCGTTTGCTTCATCAGACCGGTGTTGTAAAATCGCCCTTGGAGGCGACGACAACCACTTCAAACTACAGGCTCAGAACGCTCTGTCTGCGAACACAACACCTTTTATTTGACTGAACACATTTAAAAAAAAAAAAAAAAGTAAATACTGAAATGCCAAATGTGTCATTACGCTGACTCCATCTCCATCCCTCAGGAGAAATGCTCCCGCTTATAAATGTGTGTAAATTGTCCTTTAAAGCCCATAACGACACAGAACGAGTGCAATTAGGTGTGATTATAGATATAATGATGGAGAACATTGTACCCATAAACACACATAATCACAATAATAAACCCCCTGGGGCGTTCATATTAAAATGTACAGCCACAGAGTTAAAGTGAGCGGTACAGAGTGGGCACGTGAACGCAGGACACGCTCCATACCCTCAAAGTGTCGACTCAGCAATAAACGGAAGTAAATGCACAAATCCACTGTTAGGCTCGTTTGGTTCTGTCGCTTGTTTGAAAACCTACAAACCCTCACCCAGCGTGTTTTCATCCTGGGTCCCCGTGTCTGGGTTGAATTTTCACTCCTGACGCTGAGGTCTATTTATAGACGGGTGTGTAGCCGCGTCTCCGTGTGCTGTGCGTGTGTACGTATGTGGTGTGTTGAGCTCCTGTGTTATTGAGCTTTTACATCACTCGGCCCCGCCTCCCCTGAGTCATCAGAGCGCGGGCTGTGACGTCACGGCTCCAGGTGGATTTAACTGGCTGAGTCGTAGTTATCAATATGTCGGAGGAGACGGAGGACTGAAATGAGCTCCCACCGCCACGCATCTGGAGGCAGATGTAGAAGCGACATTCCAACAGTTCTCTCCGAACACTAATTGACTTTTATGAATCCTGTTGCGTGTTAACGGATCACGCGGTCAGTTGTTGGTTCTGACCCAGCATCCTTCTTCTATCCGCCGTTATGTAATCCCTCCAGCTCTCCTCCTAGGACCGCCTGGCTCCAACATGGCCCCTGCCCTCGCTATGACATCATAGTGTGGGTCTTCTTTGTGTGTGTGTGTGTGTATGTATGTGTGGCAGTGTGTTTCGCTGCAGCTTTTGTTTTGCGCTGGAATCAATGTGGCTTTTGTGGCGTCTGAGAGAACAGCGATAAAACCACAGCTCGGAAGTGAGTTTGATAACCAAAACCACTAGTGCTGTACTATTTTTAATGCAGATATTCACACGTGTTTTTCTTAATAGATCCAAACACATCATGAATGAAGAACTTGACGTTAAATTGTAAATGCCACCATTTTACTGTTTTCAGCACGTTATGATTTGACACCGTATTGAAGCAAAAAGAAAAAAACAAAGAAATCTTGTAAAACACGGCGATGCAACACTGAATCGTAACAATGGACGCTTTGATAGATTTACAGAGAACATCACATCTGTTAATATGGACTAGAGTCATACACAGTACCTATCTACCCCCGAATGTGTGAAATAGGTGTGAAACTGTAGCTGTTTTGATTTTCTATCTCACAACTTTGCTCTGGATCCATTCTCATTAAGTTCAGCAGAACAACTCCGATTTGACCTCCGTTCCACTCCAACAGTAGGAGTCAGAGACATTTCCTTTAGACACTCTCCCCAACGCACTTCAGAGAGTGTGTAATTCTCCCGTGAAGCAGCGTCTAGCCTGTTGTGTTACGCTGGCAACGACTATAGACACGGTGAATGTAATTATACAGCGCAGGGCTCAACATTTCACCCAGATGGTGCTCAGGCAGGGATATTAGTCACGCGTGGCTTCAGAGTTCTGTCTTTGACACAAATCCTAAGAATGACCCAAATGGAACTAAACTCAATTTGACCAGAAAACAGCTCGGTTTGAGCTCCCAAAAATATCCAAATTCATTCAACGCCGCACTGTTCTAACACACACAACTCCTGGGTGCTCTCTCCACTTGGGTCCATTTAATCTGATTACACTGTGATCTCATATTGCACTGATGCTATTTTCCAGTAATGAAAGTACTGTATGACGACTTTAAGATATCACAACTACAGTGTGTGTGTGTGCGTGTGTGTGTGTGTGTGTGTATATATATATATATATAGTGTGTGTGTGTGTGTACGTGTGTGTATATATACTGTACATATATATATATATATATATATATATACACTGTGTATATATACACAGCCTATATATATATATAAACTATTTTATGTTCTAAGATGATCAAAGCAGGAGTGTACATAAGCAGCAGACGAGCATGGACAGATGATTCTTTGAATGATGAGAATTGCTCTTCAGATTATACATACTAAACATATGGTGTATTTATAGCGAGTCAAATGTGGAGTTTCGTATCCAATGTGCTTTTGCCTTCAGTTAATCAGAAGATGCTTGTAAAAAAAAATAAAAGCTTTGCCGTCTGCTCTTTTATCATTACAGCTGGTTGTGCATAAACTCTTGAACGTAAACGACCGTTGCCGTGAAACCCTGAGTGTCAAATGTGCTAATTAGTCAGAATATGGTCTATAAATGGGTGGGTTTTTTCAAGTTAAAACCTGCAGATATTCTAAATGCGATCAACCCCTAGTGTGTGCAGCGTGTTTTCTCCATGACTAACATCTGTCAGCAGCGGCGCCTCAGACTGAAGTTCACGGCACCAGCGGTGACATGGATGTGACGCTGACCCAATATCCAGCACAACTCTTAAAGTGTGTCACCTGTGTGTGTGTGTGTGTGTGTGTGTGTGTTTTTCCCTCTCAGTGAAGAGCTGAAACTGGCCTCCCAGAAGTCTCACCATCTTGAAGAGGTACTGACCTTTCATACTGGATATACTGGATGATTCTGTGATCCTGTTATGGACAAGAGTGCCTGTCGAAGTGTAGATGATGAGTAATTAATTGGTTTGGACATAGCGAGGATTGACTTCCTGCTGTGACTGATTTCTTAAAGCTGAGACGGTTTTACCCTCTATTTAAGTAGCTCACTGTGTGTGTGTGTGTGCTTGCGTGTGTGTGTGTGTGTGTGTGTGTGTGTGTGTGTGTGTGTTTGCCTCTCAGCACAATGAGGAGCGCAGCAGTCAACAACCAGACATGAAAACCAGGTAAGAAACCAGCAGTGTTTGGTTTTTTTTTAAATCAATATTAAGCTCTGTAGCTCTTTGCGGTAGTTGTTGTTTTGATCCAAATTCCTTTAGCATCTGAATGCAGAGTTGCTCCAGTGTCACCTTTACACTTTAGGTATTTTTTCAAATACACATATTATATATTGGTTGTTGATTTTATTTTCTATGGAACACATTTCACCTGTGGAAATTTATGCCTATGGGGTCCAACATTAAATCAAATGAAGTGGAACTAGTATTAGTAGAAAAACACAATAATCAGGTGAGAATTGCTTAATTAATTGCTCTAATTAATTTTAGAATTAATGAAGAATTAATTAAGGAACATCATTTTCGTTTTCGGGGTTTATGTGGAGATAAAGTCATATTGTAATTACTTTGGTCAATATCGTGATTCCCATAAGTAGTTAGAATTTTCTCAGTTGGTCATGAATAAAATAAAATAATACTCACATACCGGTGTGTTTGTGGTTGTTTTGCTGTTGAAACACCCATTTCATGGGTATTTCCTCTTGAGCATAAGACAGCAGGACCTCTTCAAGTTTTCTGATATAAACTAATTGATCCATGATCCCTGGTATGTGATAAATAGGCTCAACACCATAGTAACACAAACAGCCCCATATCAGTGTACTGTGGCTTGAATTCAGTGTTTGGAGGGGGGGGGGTTACCTGCAGCCCCCGAAGCACTGAATTCAAAGGCTGATGAGGTGATGTGTTTGTCCTCTTTAAAGTTCGGTATAAAGTGGGGGCGGCCATGGCTCGGGTGGTAGAGCAGGTCGTCTGGTAACCGATGGGTTGGAGGTTCAATTCCCGCTCTCTGCTGATCATGTGGCGTTGTGTCCTTGTGTCCCTGCACTGGTGTATGAATGTGTGAGTGAATGATGAACTGGTGAAGAGGCTAAAGTGGGTTTGGAAGATGATGATGATGATGATATAAAGGGGTAGAAAGAGGTTATAGTTTTTAATGGACTGTAGAGAGAAGACGCGATCTGACCCAAATTCTCCTGCACCGTGAGCGCTGACATTAAAGTGTGTAACTCATCCAACTGTGAGGATTCACATTTACACTGCTGTAGCGGCGCCGTGCTTCAGCACCGCAGCGTGAGCCCGTGCGTTCGGCAGGAGGCCGTTAGGAGCTTCAGGACCGTGTTGTTATTTATCAACAGACACGATGTTTCACAGGCGCACACTTTTTACACACGTGCAGGAAAACAGCATTCATTCCTCACGTGCATTTTTCGCAGCTGATAGGACACTTTGATACGCCACGTGTAGAGATCCATCTCAGCGCTGGTGTACAGAGTTGAATAAAGCAGAGACGGGATAACGGCGGCACAGATCAAAGACGCGCTGGCGATCTCAGGAGAAGACGTAACGCGCACTGGCGTTGGCTGGAGGGAGATGTAGAGACGGTGTATAATTAAAGCAGAAATAATCCAGATGTGGAGGGGGGGGTGGCTCAGGTGAACGAGACTGCACAGACAGGCAGGAGTTGTGATTGAAGGAGACGACCCACCGCTCCAGAGGCAGGTGTTCCAACCCAGAGTCTCGTTAACCCACTGTCGACGCACAGCGACGCAGGATTGAGATGAAACCTCAATTTGAATGTTCCGTGTTTTATTCGGAGTAGAATATTTGCACACATGTGAGCAGTCCGCTGTGAATAATACATGGATTCTTACCAAATCAGTGTTCATGCAGATGCTCCAGTGCATCAGGACACTTCCACTTGTAAATGGTTCTCAATTTGGACCAGAGCCTGGCTGAAGGGTTTATTTAGGTCCATGCTGACACCAATATTAAGGAATAAAGGAATTGTGGAATTAATGTATCAGGTGATTAGTCATATAAATGCTTTTAAAATAAATGTCATTATTAGGTGTCAATACTACTGTCTGATATTAGTGGATTGAACAGTAAACATAATTTATTATAGTTATAAATGAAGAAAACAAATATTAATATGTTTGTGTATATATGTATATATATATGTTTGTGTATATGTGTATATATATATATATATATATATAATTTTTATTAAGAAAATAACCTTCTCTTGTGCTTTATATATACTGTTTTCACATTGATACAAAAACATATTCAGTACTGACAGTGGACTGGACTCTAGTTTTGACATAGTACACAGAAAGCAGCTGTTTGATAAACCAAGAAAAAAAAAATATTGTCTGTCTTTATTGTTTTGGGGTTTTTTTTGTTAATATACTCTCCTAATATTTTTAATATACTTTCCTAATCTGCCCACTGGTGTGTGAATGTGTGTGAATGGGTGACTCTAAAGCGCTTTGGGCACCATAAATGTGTAAACAATCGCTATATATTGTGAAGGAGAGGTATCGCAGGTCATTCCTCCCTGCAGCTGTCAGCTGTTTTAACAGTAATAACAGTTAACTGACTGTCACTATGAGCACTATGAGTACTATAGTATAATTACTATTGTTACTTAATTATCAATGAATATTGTTGTTATTATTATTTTTCGTCCATGGACCCGCTGGTGCCAGTACTGTTAACCAACGCTAGTACTGTTAATTATTACTATT
>JAPTHA010000005.1:30409344-30425620 GCA_029814585.1 Gymnapogon annona | reverse complement strand
GGCGCTGGCAGAAATGGCTGGACTTTAAAGACAGTGGCAGTAGTTCAAATGTGAACTGAAGTACATTCAAAACGGACATTCTCTTTTTTTCTTTTAATGGTAAATGTATATTTACTGTAAAATTTAACGAAATCACTCTGTTACCAAAAAGGTATGTTTACACAAGTAAAAAGTATAAAGTGGCACATTAGTTTATGTGCGTACACTTGTTGTTTGACATATTTTTCATTCTGTTTGCTGCAAGATGGGATAATATCAACAGCCTTTTGAAAACTAATGAGATGACCCAAATATAGTGTTTACCAGTGCAAGCAAACTGAGCCCACCGTTTACCAGGGGAAATATTTTTCACCTCCATTTCAATACACCTTTGTCTTTGTTCACCGATTGACTGAATGAAAACGTTTCCTTGAATTCATTTCCTTAAATTCAATATTTGTTTAAAAGTAATCCAAGTGTAGAGGTCAAGATAAACTGTCAAAATATTTAAATTAAATCCAAGATCAAATCTGACTTGATAATAAAATGTAAATTAGACTAGCGGCTACATGACATAAGTACTGGTGTTTGCGGGTACGTTCTTACAGTAACAAAAATTACTTAAATGTTTACAATTCTCCAGTGACATTGACCACTGAATCTGTTTTTTTTTCTAATGCATTAGAATTCCAACATCTAAAGACTCATTTCTGCGTATTAAAAAAAGGGAAACAATATTAGGTACAACTCAACATTACCTTTTATAAATGAAAAACCGTGAAGCAATGGAAAAAACTTTCATAAGCTCCTGTTAATGGACAAAGAATAAAATCTATCATGTGAATGGTCCTTAATTAAAATGTGTTCGAAAGTCTCAGAAATAATCCAAAATTACAGCATCGCCCTCTATTGGTGAAATTCACAATATAGTTTTATATCACGATGGGAAAGAATTTCGCGGCAATCATTTTTTATTCATTCAACAAGAATAAGTAACCAACAATTAAATGATACACGTTTCTATATATTATCAAGAACTTTGGTTTTGTTGCGTTTTTTTTTATTCATGTTTAAACTACGCCGCTTTATCCGTCGGGACGTGAAGGGAGCGCGACAAACTTTTGAGAAACGTCATCAATTCGCGACACGTCAACACGCAACTCGTCAGTGCATGAGCTAACACACTGCAACTCCAGACTTTGTACAACTTACTGAATAACCACGTAACTCGCCTGTAATAACATACCGAGTGCATGTTTGCTTACATTTTTTGCCAATATCGGTGACTTAAGTCAGCTGTTTTGACACCTTTCGAGTGCTTTCCGTGGCAGCAGCAGCAGCAGCTCTGACTGTCAAACAAACAAACCTGAGTTTGTTTCGACTCTAGAAAGACTTCAACTTTTGAAGACGTCTTTTGTGAGTCAGGATGAATGAAGCAGGTAAGCACTTGAGCTCTCCTTGTCGATGTGTCTCCCGTCGTTTTATGGTGAGTTGTGCAGGTATTAACCATGTGTCGCCGTGTCCCGGTTGGCTCAGAGCTGGTGGAGTATTTCAGGGCTCAGATGATGAAAGACCCGGACATGGCCTCTGCAGTGGCTGCAATCCGGACCCTGTTGGAGTTCCTCAAGAGAGACAAAGGTATTTGAATTCACAGCAGTGTCATCATTTACCTCAGCCCGTCATAAACATGTTACCAGCTGGATGAAAATAACCCCCATATGGTAGAGCTCAAAAGTGAGCTTTAATCAGGTTAAAACAGGGTTGGATGCCACTTCTGACATTTTCATAATAGATAGCAACGATTCAGTTCCTCTTATTTCAGACTGTTAGAGTTCTGTAGTTACTCGTCATAATTTTCTGTCACATCCAGCCATCATTAATACAATTTTCCAAATCTAAAAAGCTCTACTCCGACCTCTATTTATATCCAGCCTAACCTTGGAATATATTGTGACTACACACTTTGGTTTTTTAAGGATTCAGATACTTTTATCTTATATTTAGCTCTGACTAGTGCTGTCAAAGTTGTTTATCTTTAATACACTGTATCTTACAAAGTATGGCATTGTGAATATCTGTAGTTTCTATTTTAAGAAACCAGATAATGTGAATAGCCTACATATAAAGACGTGAGAGTAGAGCTGCACAGTTAACTAAACTGCAGTTACCTTTATGTTTTTGATATGACTTCCAGTTTATACAGTTAGTTTGAACTGGAAAAAATTCGCAATTCAAAGTTATCAGTGTTAACAATTTTCTTCCTATATTTTCCTTATCATTTTATTTAATATCCAGGCAAGTAGGTTCAATTATTACACATTGCAATTATTGCAATGTGTCTTTTTTGCCTTAGAAAGGAGTTAGGCCCGAAAAAAAAAGTCCGAAGGGCCAATGGTATGTAATGACCAACATCTCTTACGTAACACTTGAGAATTTCCTGTAGCTGTCTTTAGTTTTTCAGTTCATCTATGTGTAGGATGTCTTTTGCTGTGACTTGGTTCTGAGGTAAATAACCCAGGGTCTTATCTTATTGACAGCGTCTCTTTTCATCCTCAGGTGAAACGATCCTGGGCCTGAGGGAGAGTCTGACGGGGGCCACAGACTGTCTGACCGGAGTGGACTCCTCAGTGGCTGTGTCCTCAGGAGGAGAACTCTTTCTGCGCTTCATTAGCCTCACATCACTGGAACACCAGGTCAGCGTCCTGCAGGGAAACTGTCCATGTTGTTGTCTGTGATTAGGATAATAAAAATGAGCATCTCTACAAATTTCACTGAGCAGTGGGCGGTCCTCGTACCTTCATATCTCCATGATTTTTTGTGATCCTCCACCTGTATAATGTCCGATACTTTCATCTGATGCTGAGACTGTGAAATATGCCTTTTAGCTTAGTTTGATGCATCATATGATGTATATTCTTAAGTTTAAACTGAATTAGATCCTGTCTGTGTAGGTTCTCATTTGTCATGGTCGTATACGTAGGAGAAACCAAACATCCCTTCTATAAATGCATGACTCAACACAGGAGGGCCTCCACCTCTGGACAGAACTCTACATCCATCTGTACCTGGAGGAGAAAGGACACTCCTTTTGAGGAGAGCAATGTCAGAACATTGGGCAGAGGACAAATGGTTCTAGAGAGGAGTCAAAGAAGCCATCTGAATCACTACTTGGCCTACAGCACCATTTTAAATAACATTCACAAACACTTTTCTATCCACAACCTTCCATACCTGGACTCAGCTGAAACCAGACAACCCCACCCTAAGAGTCTGGACAGTGACACACCCATCTTATCAACGACTATGAAACTCACACACAATACCTACTAACAGCCCGCAGGGATACACCCCCACCCTCACATATGGATGAACACCTACACAGACAAGTCCCCCTAAAGGCTTATAAATCCAGTTTCCTCCATCAATTAACAGAACTGAAGAAGTCTCAGATGAGACAAAACGTACCCAAGAGCAAAAAGCAGTCTAGTTGAACCGAGAACTACCACCAAGGTGAATTAGATCATGTGTTGTTACTTTTGACACACGGAGTTCATGGGTTTTGAAGTACATTTGCTGTTCATCTGGAAGAAATAACATCTTTGGATAGAATCTCAAACAACAAAGTTATTAACCTTTTTTTCTGCATGTCATATACTTACAGCACTAACAAAAAAAGGGATTCAAGTTCACAATTAAGCCAAAACGCTAAGTGATAAGACTGATGTTCCCCTTACATACAGACCTGGCAATGCAGTGAGGTTCATTAAGGCATCACATAAAATAGACCCAAAAAAAAGCTCTGAAGCTACTAGATGCACATTTTCAAAAATGCACCATCGCTGGCGTTCAGGTTTCTAGAGTTTGTGAAATAATGGGTGTTCTTTTCATCACATATCCAGGTGTTAAATAGTCTCCATTGTTTGTGACTCGTGCAGGATCTGTCTCGATGTAAGAAGGTGATGGAAGAGCGAGGAGAACTGTTTCTAGAGAAGATCTCCATGTCCAGAGCTAAAGTAGCCAAACTTTGTCACACCTTCATTAAAGACGGCGCCGTGAGTGACACCACAGGGCTTTTTTTGTTTAACATGCAGCTCTATTATTCATTCATCTATAACCAGCTCATTTACATTTTGTCTGACCACTGTCCCTCTGACAGAAAATCCTGACTCACTCGTACTCCAGAGTCGTCCTCAGAGTGCTGGAAAAAGCTGCGGCCGAGAAGAAACGCTTCTCTGTCTATGTGACTGAGTCGCAGCCTGACGCAGCTGGGTGAGTGAATAATGTCAGTAAGTCGTGTCGGTTTCATTCGTCAAGAGACACACACTTATTGAACCAGTGTGTCCTTCTCCTCCCGGCGCAGGCAGCAGATGGCCGAGGCTTTGAGGAAACTCAATGTTCCAGTAACAGTAGTCCTTGATGCAGCAGTCGGGTAACTCTTGAGCTCCTCTTTTCTTACATTGTGTGTGTAGTTCTCTCCCACTGGGTCAAAGTCGAAAGGGAAAAATTCCCACTTTTTAATTGATCAGAACTCATATGTCTTGATTCCCATTTATATCATACCATGTCCAGATTTAACAGCATTGTCGATGATCAATCACTATATCTCAAGTTTTTTCTACATTTCTTTCACATTTTAAATGAGGCATCTTTCGATCAATCTCCTCAAAATGCAAAATAAAAACATAGGTACAGTGGACTGAAGCTTAGCTTTAGCTGGTTTGCATCCTTGGAGTGCTTTATACAGTTAGTATTCTTGACACACATGCTCTGAAACCTGAAAATATTAAAGCTGCATTGCTGGTTTGTTTTAAAATCCATCAAAAACCTTGAAATCTGCAAAAAAAAAGGTTGATTTATTTCATAATTCAGCATGAAACTATAAAATCTTTTATATGTATCGTAGTCTTGCAGTTTGCTCAAGACCAGCTGTAGATGGAAGGTTTGCTTTCAGATTTTGCTGTTTTTTAGTGTTGGTTTCACCACCCTGCAGATATACTTGAGTAAATCTAAAGACGCTGGACATTTTACATGAAGTTTGTTTTATAGTAAAAGTGTAGATGTGGTTCTGATGACTAATCCTACCTTAACTACACTTATTTAGGCCACATTTCCTGCTCCGTAACGTTTTCACCCAAACATCTCACATTATCTGGTTCATTTTGTCAGACAGATGGAGCGTAGATTGAGGGACATTCTTGCAATTGAGTCGTTAAGGTTAAAAACATTTATTCAGAACAAAAAGCTCATATTTAACACAAAACTAAACCGGTCGCCTTTTCCTCCAGATTCTCATTTCAAGGACAGTCGTGTCATTGTGTGTGTCTGTGTAATGACAATAAAGGAAGTCTAAGTCTAAATACAGTATTGACGGTCCTGAAGTCAGGGTGGTGCTTTTGTGAATGTGTTTTGTCTGGGGTTACAGATACGTGTTGGAGAAGGTCGACCTGGTTATTGTCGGCGCGGAGGGTGTGGTGGAGAGCGGAGGAATCATCAACAAGGTCTGATGACATATTTACTATCAATACTCGGTTGATGTTGATTGTGACACAAACAGACTGGGTGAATGTCTGTGTTTGCAGATTGGCACCTATCAGATGGCGGTGTGTTCCAAATCTCACAATAAGCCCTTCTACGTCGTGGCGGAGAGTTTTAAGTTCGTCCGTCTGTATCCGCTCAACCAGCAGGACGTGCCCGATAAGTTTAAGGTGTGATGTCATTGAAGGCGTCTGCGTCATACGGCGTTCAGTGCAGATCTTTCCTGACGTGTCATTTTCTGTCTTCAGTACAAAGCAGACACGCTGAAGACGGTCCCCAATCTGTCAGAGGAGCATCCCATGATCGATTACACGCCCCCATCCCTCATCACGCTCCTCTTCACCGACCTCGGAGTCCTCACACCGTCTGCCGTCAGCGACGAACTCATCAAGCTATATTTATAACCCTGCCTCCCAAAACTCCCAATAAAAAAAAAATGCGGACAAAAAGACTAGCGTTGTCATGGTGGTGAAGTCAAATGTCCTCATCCGAGGCGTCACACGGCGTTCCTCCTGCTTTGTGCTTTGTTTTGGATGAACTCGTCATCTGTTTCTCAAAGTCCTCCTCGCTGATTTGTCCCTTCTTGAGCTTTTTAAGGAGGCGGGTGTCACTTCGAAGCTCTTTCATGTCCTCGTCTGCGCTGTCTGACTCCTGTTGACACACGATGACATAACGACAGCTGTGAGGTTCAAGGTTTATCTTAATGTTAACAGTGTAGCACATTGGGTCTGGGATCCCCCACCCCAAAAAAAACCTACAGACAGGAGGCATATTTAAATATAACTAAAATATTTACTGAATGGAAAATAATTATTCATCAGGAGTTTTCAGTGAGGTTTGATGTTCTGTCGGATTTGATTATTATTATTATTTGAACATCTATGTTTCAGGTGTTTATAATGAAGAATTGAAATTCAAAAAGCTTAAAAACAAAACCTGCTGGAGAAAAAAAAAATCACAAAAGTGTTCCTGGTAAAACTCGTTATATAGTGTATTCAGATCAAATGCTATGTTGAATTAACTGAATGTAGGCTTTAACTGGTTTTGTGAAGAGACGTCAGGCTTTAGAGTGTGTACTCGCTGCGGACACTTGAATGTTCCACCCATGATCAATGAGGTCCTCAGTAAATCGTGTGTGTGATTCTTCAAGAGGCCCCTGGTGGTTCTCAGGTTGGTTAAATAGAAGAAGGCGCCTCCGTTACGCATAAATTATAGGAGGTTTGGAGACGGATCAACAAAGCTACGAGAATAGACTGTGTGTGTGTGTGTGTGTGTGTGTGTGTGTGTGTGTGTGTGTGTGTGTGTGTGTGTGTGTGTGTGAGAGAATCGCTCAATCTTTTTATAAAACAGAAGGAGCGAAAATAAGTGACAACTGAGACAAAATAAATGAAGATGAGTCATTCAACCCGTGTTGAAGAATAGAAAACTGAAGAATACCTCGTGGTGCTTCCTCTTGTCCGCCCTCTTTTTCCTGCGCTCCTTCTTGTTCTTCTGTTTGGACCAGGACTGGTTCTTCACAAACTTCTTCCTGAGGGGACACGTCTGGTCTTTGTCTTTCTGCTCCGCCAGCATCTTCTGCCTCTGCTTCTCTCGGTTCTTGTCTTTGTAGCGGATGGTGTCTGTGTCCACCTCCGTCCTGATGAAGTCGGGGAATGTTTTTCCTCTCAGCTCTGGCATCTTGGGCAGACGGAGCAGACCGAAGCCTCGGGCCAGAGCAGCAAAGTCCAGATCTGGGCAGAAATATACGGCGCCAGCCTCTGGTAAGAATGCAATGTCATACGTTTAAGACCCAAACGTTAAGTGAGTTTTCCTAATTTTTACCTTTAATTCTGAAGATTAGACTACACTCGTGTTTGGCGTAGGCCTGAACATTTGACACGAACGCCCTCATGCCTCGGTCGAACATGGCGCGGTCGGCCAGAGCCAGGGCCTTCACTTTAGGCAGCACGTCCACAACGTCGCTGATAGGAGGCATCTTCTGGAGCGGGCACTGAAAAAACATTGTCATCTATCATAGGCATGTGCTGCGAGTGACTGTTAATCTCTGTTGGTTTAGACGACAGGAATACTAATACTTTTTTTTTTTCATTTTTCATAATCGCAAAACAATAATACATTTAATTTAAAAGCGCCTTTCAAGACACTCAATGACACTTTACAAACATAATTAAAATAGCGTCAATAAAAGAAACAGCAGACCAACAAGTACAACAGCAATCATAAAAACCATAGAAGTCACAAGGACCTAAAAACTGTTAAAACCATGGTCACTACAAGGAGAAAGTTAAAAAGTGAGTCTTGAGGGCGGATTTGAATCGAGACAGGGAGTCGGCGTTCCAGAGTTTGGGAGCAGAACGGAGGTGAGTTGGGCAGGAGATTAGATCCCTTTATTAGTCCCCTACGGAGAAATTTCAGGTTACAGCAGCACATATAAGACAAGACACACACAGAGAGATACTATAAATATGATGAAAAATAAGTAAATCCTAATAATATAAATATATAAATAAGAACAGATTGAGTGCAACAGTAAAGATCAATAGAGACATCGTCAGATATTTAGTAATATAGTTCTATAGTTATACAGTTATATAGTTATACCCTTATTGTTATATAGTAATATACTGTGGTGTAATAATTATAGTAATTAATAAATAATAATCAACGGTATTAGCGTTGGTTAACAGTACTGGCACCAGCGTGTCCATGGACAAAATAATGATAATAACAATATTCACTGATAATTAAGTAACGATAGCAATTATATAATAGTCATAGGAGGGACAGAGAGATGGATAGAGGAGGAGGATCCGAGGGAGCGGGTAGGGATGGCAATGTGGAGGAGGTCAGAAAGGTAGGGGGGAGGGGAGAGATTGTGAAGAGCTTTGAAGATATGGAGGAGGATTTTGAAATCAATGCGATATTTGACCAGGAGGCAGTGGAGTTGTAGGAGAACAGGGAAGACATGATGGACAGAGGGAGTGTCGGAGTTGATAAGATATAACTTTATTGACCCCACCACGGGGAAATGTGTGCGTTACAGCAGCCAAATACAAAGAGCAGAAATAAGAGTAGACAGATATACATCAGTTGAATTCTTGTACTACAGTATGTATTTGTACTACACAGATATAGATAGATAGATAGATAGATAGATAGATAGATAGATAGATAGATAGATCGATCCTTATTAATCCCTCGGGAAAGTTCCTCTGGGAAATTAGTGTTCCAGCACCAGTACACACCATATTGTAATGTACTTGTACGGTATTTTTTCTGCTCTGTTCTTTTTTCTACTCTTTGTAATTAAGCTGCTGTTTTGAAATTTCCCCCCTGGGGACTAAAAAGGCATATTCAATTCAATTACACAAAATAAACACAATAAAAACAAAATAGAAATACAACACTGTTGCCGGCTAAATGCGCTACGCTATGGTGGCCTGCGAGGACATTCACACACAGTCTCTCGGCTCCAGATGACAAATCGCAGTCCCTCATTATCACCTCTGGGCCTTCAGTCATATATACTGTCTGTGTTGTACAAGAATTCAATTGTGTATATCTGTCCTGCTGTTTTTCTGTTCTTTGTATTCTGCTGCTGATTTTCTCTGAAATTTCCCCAAGTGGGATAAATAAAAGGTGTAAAGGTGTATCAAATATATACACGCACATTCCGACATACATACACACGTATCCATACTTGCATATACTGTACATGCATGCACACTCACGCATCCACACATACATACACAATGCTGCTACATGATGCAAGCAGCTGAGTTCTTCCAAATTAAACGCTTAGAAATGAAAGGAGGACGTTTTATCCAAAAAAAAGTGGAAGTCACTTGATACTCCTCACAGAGCCAATGGTTCTGATAAAAATGTACCTGGAGTTGATCTGAGAACAACTGGTCGTTTTCTTTATTTTTTTTTTTACATTAAAGTTTTATTTCCTCTGTATAAAGCTTCTGGTTTGACATCTAACCTGACAGTTAATATGAAGGAGGAATAAACAGATCACGTCATGGAGTTCCAAGTAGAAATACTTTGTAGCACTTCAACTGAAATTCAAGCACTTTCCAGATGTTAGACTTAGACTTCCTTTAATAGTCATTACACAGACACACAATGAATCTGGCAACGAAATGTCATAGATTGGCAACTGACAACTCAAAATAAATATGGAATACTGTACTGTCCAGTTAGGAGTGTGACCTGTTAAATGTGTATAGTTATTAATATATTGTTAAAGAAATGTAAAAATCAATCATTTAATTTTGTATTTTGACTTTTAGTTTCGTTTGTTCAGAGTTTATTCAAGTTACTAGGGAACTAGACTGTTTAGGAAAATTGGCGGAGGACTACAAATATTTTAGGTGTGATTAGGTCATTTATATATGAGAGAGTCTGGGCGTAGGCATTTATATTTTGATGAAGAGTCGAGGGATGCCACGGTCAGTATTGTGCTTGTGTAACGATTATCGTGATTTATTTTCATTTGTAAGCAGTTAGGGCTTAAATCCTTGTAATTTCGTTTGTGCTCCAGATTACACAATCTGCTTGTTTTTCATTAAAAACTTATGAAAGCAAGTTAAATGGTGTCCGCATCCCTCTCTTCAGCCTGTCGGTCGGCGTAAGTAGACCGAACAAATACAAAAGTGCAAAATTGCTGGAAGTGAATCCAAAGCCATGAGTGACTGCAGTGCAAAGGTGACACAAATTCACACAGTCAACCTTGAAAACACAAGGTGGAAATTCAAGGATTTCAAGCACTTGTACGATGACTGATAAACGAACGAGAAAACACCTGCTCCCTGTTCAGAGGAAGTTGCGAGGAGAAGAACTTACTTTCTGGTTGATGGACAAGAAGTTGACGTAAGACTCCTCCATGGGCAGCAGAAAGACCAGGGCGTTTCCCAGGTTACCGATGCGAGCGGTGCGGCCGCAGCGGTGAACAAAGGCACTGAGGAGAGGCACCAAAACGTGTGTGTTGAGCCACGGGATGTTCTTCAACACCTGGGTGAGTTCAGGTCTTGTTAAGTGTTTCCCTACAGTTGGAACACGGTGAGTTATCCTCCAGCCTCTGAGCTCGGCACTGTGCACTCACCTGGCGCTGCTGGGAGGGTCGTACTGTAGGACCCAGTTGACGTCTGGGATGTCGATGCCTCTGGCCATGACATCTGTACACACCAGGATCCCACTGACACACACACAAACAGTATTATTGTCCAGTTAGAAGACTTGCTGCTGTAATTACGCAAATTTCCCCACTGTGGGATGAATAAAGGTCTTCTTATTAGCTTATATGTAGAAAAACTATACATACACACACATTCATTTTTATTAAATATGGGACAGAGCACATTAATCAACACGTATTCGTACATGTAAATGTGCCAGAGTTACGCTGTACAGGCTCATTTTCATCTGTAGTCCCATTGGCAGGTTGATGGCAAAATAAAAAAACAGGACAGACACAAAAATATTCAGTGCATTACACATGACAAAGACACAAAAGGCCAGTACACATACGGTACACATATTATTAAAATGGGAAAGCTTATAAAAGCACATGTAGCACATAGATTCAAGACAATACACACAAATCAGTCACACAACAAGACAGACATATTTTGATAGATTGCTGTGATAGTAAAACACACGTGGATTAGATATGTTGACACGTCTGATTGTTCAAAAGTCACTGTTTGACTGATCTACTAAAGGCCTGGATAGAGCTCATGTTCCACATGTAACATGAAAAGTTTAGCATATTAAGATTCATTAATCACTATAAGCAGGTGATAGTGCATTGTTTTTTTTTTAACATAATTTCAGGTAAAACTAACAGACGCCAGAACATACATAACATTCACACGTTTTTTAAACTGCAAATCTATCTGGAAACGGCGTGGCCATTTAAGTCAAATTATTATCTTTGTCATTTTCAACACTGTTATGCATGATTTCATCTTGTATCGCATAGTTTTGTAAAGACGCTGGTTGTGACATAAGGAAACATTGGGAAGTTATACCCACATGGAACATTTTTACGCAACAGTCACCACAAATGAACTGACTTAATGCAGCAATAATTATGTCAAATACACTTTTACGTCCCAGCATTTATGTCAAACAAAGGCGGTGTCCTGTATGTTTGAGGTATTTCCCACTTCCGTCACACCTGGATGTCATTACATCGTTGTCAGTCTCTCCAGAGCTTGGTGATGAGCTGATCATTAATTGAACCAGGTGTGATGGAAGAGGGAAACATCTAAAACAAGGACGCCAAACTCATTTCACTCAGGGGCCACATTCAGAAACCTTTGAACTGAAGTGGGCCGAACCAGTAAAATAACACCGTAATAATGTATAAATAATGTCAACTCCAAAGTTTTCTCTAGATCTTTTAGAGTGAAACAAGTCTAGGCGTTCTAGGCGTTTAAAAAATACATTGGTTATATTTTATGTTACTATTATTTATATACAATTTGCTATTGTTACTTTATTTCTGTTTAATGTGATGTTTAAATAACATTACGATTATAAAATGGGAAGCAATTTCACACTCAGGAACGAGTTAAATTCTATTTCTGTTATTCCAAACGGGGAAAATTAATTCAGTACTCGATCAATTCGGTATTCGACCAAGCTTCTGGAACGAATTATGGTTGAGAACCGAGGTTTGGCTGCACTTGATTTGCCATGAGACGGTTACATTCATATGCAACAAGACAACATTCCCAACCATAACAGACAAAACATCAGCTAAACCACTGATTTAAAATGATAGTGATTTACAGAACTGATGCCTTATTAGCATCTTTACCTTTTCTGTGCGCGGAAGTCGGCAAAGATCTTGTTGCGCTTGTTCTTCATTTTGCCATGGATGCACTGGACGCTGACTTTCTTGACCAACGTCTCCAGAGCTCGGCCGTAGTACTCCACGCACGCACACGTACTGGAGACGACAGCAACGAACCGTCTCAGTCAGACACCGAAAAATATAATTCTTGTCTGCATTCTGTCATGGAAAGCGTCGATGAGATCGTACCTGAAAAACACCAGCAGTTTCTCGTGCTTGTGTTGCCGTAGAAACGCCACCAGGTTGTTGAACTTGTCCTCGGTACGACAGATCTAAAATCAGTCAGACAACTGTACCGTTACTTGTAGGAGGTAAAGGAGTCGTACGTGTGTGTCTTGTGTCTTGAGTGCATTTTAACAGTGGCTGTATTTGGGTCCGACTCACCGTGTAATAGTTGGAGAGTCTGGACGGCGTCTTCTGTGCGACAGTGTCGGCCACGCCCTTCTCCTTGACGGTGATGCGTATGGGGTTTCTGAGGCCGGCCCTCACCAGTTTCTCCAGCTCCTGGGTCTGAGTGGCGGAGAAGAGGCCTGTGCGCCGCTGCTTAGGAAGGTAGCCGAGGATGGTGTTGAGACTGCACACAAACAAACACACACACATGAAACATTTAATTTTGGTGTGCCCATTTTGCTGATTATTTTTGTATATATCAAATACTTCATATTAAGTTGAACGAGAAACAACCCTTTCATTGACGTTCTGCTGCTGTTTGCTGATAATTTAGCACATTTATAGCACACACAATTTGAAAAAGCAAAAAGAAAGCTGGAGCAGATTAATTAACATCTCCAAAAGTGTTTTACCCAAGTAGCAGGACACTGTCAATTTTGAATCAGCCATTTTTCATTTCACTATGACAGACAACAGAATTCTTTTCAATTTGTTGTACATATTATTCATTATGTTGATTATTCTATTAATTTCGTCGACTATTTTCTTCAGTTTGTTGATTATTTTCTTAATTTTTCTTCAATTTGTTGGTTATTTGACTCTTTTTTTGGATTATTTCATTCATTTTTGTTCAATTTGTTGATGATGATGATAATGATGAGTTCTTTCGGCTTTTTCCCTTCCGGGGTCGCCACAGTGAATCCAATTCATGTATTTGATTTGGCAGGAGTTTTTACGCTGGATGCCCTTCCTGACACAACCCACTGGACGCTCATGCGAGGAATCGAACCCGGGTCCCCTAGGCACCAGCCCTGTGCTTTACCAACTGAGCTATTCGATTAATTTTGTTAGTTATCCTCTTCATTTATTTAATTATTTTGTGCTTTTTCTTGATTTTGTTGATTTTACTTTTTTTGTTGACGACTTTGCTCATTGTGCTGATTATTTTCTTCCTTTTTGTTCAATTTGTTGCTTATTTTACTCATTTTGTGAAACACTTAAATACCATAAGTTATTTAAGTGATTAAATACTTAGTGGATTTCTTCTCAGTTAGTGTAAAGTGAAAATGTTGTCTTGTCTTGTATTTCTTACCTGGCCTCAAAGCCCATGTCCAGCAGTCTGTCGGCTTCATCCAGAACCAGCACGTCGAGGCCCCTGACGGAGCTGGCCAAGTCCAGCCCGTCCGCCTTCCTCCTGAACATGTCCTCCAAACGGCCTGGGGTCGCAATCACAATGTTTGCCCTTAAATAAAACACACACAAAAATGTTGGTCGCCCTCTTAGAACATACCCTACAGGCCAAAAGTTCGGACACACCTTCTCATTCAATGCGTTTTCTTTATTTTCATGACTATGTACATTGTAGATTCTCACTGTGTTCATCAAAACTATGAATGAACACATGTGGAGTTATGTAATGAACAAAAAAAGGTGAAATAACTGGTTTTATATTCTAGTGTTTTCCAAATAGCCACGCTTTGCTCTGATCACTTTTGTACAGACTCTGCATTCTCTGGATGAGCTTCAAGATGTTGTCACCTAAAATGGTTTTCACTAATTATTTCTCATAGTCAGGGTTAATTAGTGGAATTTCTTGCTTTATCAATAGGGTTGGGACCATCAGTTGTGTTGTGCACATGTCAGGTTAATACACAGCGCTATTGGACAACTGTTCATGTTCATGTTATTATTATAGATTTATTATTTTGATGCCTTCAGTGAGAATCTACAATGTAAATAGACATGAAAATAAAGAAAACGCATTGAATGAGAAGGTGTGTCCAAACTTTTGTCTGTACTATATGTACAAGGTAAGAAAAACACAGTGGGCTCATCACATACCCCTGCTCCTTGAACTTCTCTACATCTTCTATTGGGTTAGAGCCACCAATCAGCAAGATCTGCCTGGAAAAGACTCATATAATAAGAAAAATGGGAAAAAAACAACAACTTTCAAGCTCCTAGAGTGAATTAAACTTTAACAAATTTGAACCAAAATCCCATTAAAACTGTGACTATCGATCCAGTCGTATTACCTTAAGCTATATGGATTTTTTGTAACAGCATAAACGAGTGAAGGCTTGGAAGAGAGCTGCCAAACAAAAGGTCTGGTCCTCAAAATTAAATTACAAAGAGCAAATATTACAGTCTAGTGTGTCAAACTTATTTTAGTCCAATTTGATCTCGTTGGTCAGACCAGTTTGATAATTGCAATAACAACCTATAAACCCATGAAAGCTCCAAATCACACACTTTCAAATTTTAACAATATTATGTCCGTATTGACATATTTTGTAACTTTGCAAATCCGCGGTAATCTCTAATGTAGACGTATATTATCTTAATGATAAGTTGATTTAAGAAACGTATGGACAGGATGCAGGATTCCTGCTTACGATGGCGTCATTGGGTAAAACAACTGCAACAGATCAGAATCAGAAAACGTTATTGATCCCAGGGGAAATTGTCGTAAAAGTATTATTAAAACTTGTTACTTACGTAAACTGTGGAAACTTCTGTAAGAAGGTCCCCACCACTTCACTGATCTGAAGGGCCAGTTCTCTGGTGGGGGTGATCACCAGAGCACCCACCTGCACAAAACACCAGAAGATGCTCAATCCGGGCACATGACGTCACTGACATCAAACACACACACACACACACCAACGACATGTCCTTTACCTGCATCTTCTTCAGCTTCTCTTCTCTCTTCAGCAGCAGCTCTATAATAGGAATAACGAAGGCCAGAGTCTTCCCACTTCCGGTCACCTGCAACAATATTTAGCATTTTTAGCCAAACTGTTATAGCGATGCTCTACAAAGTTGGACATGGACTGCTTTGTCAGTTTAAAAGTATAATGGAAGCACCCACCGCCTCGGCAGCCACGTCTTTGTTCCCCACGAAGAGCGGAATACAAGCGGACTGGAAGAGACAGAGAGCAGATGATGCGTTCACTGCCCGGTGTTTGTTACAGGTACAGACCGACTTCAAAGTGCTGGTTGTTACCTGTACAGGTGTCATATACGTGAATTCCAGTTCCTTTAACGTCTCCAAAACGCTGTCGTTGAGTTTTACAGGTAAACTGTCCCACGTGCCGTCCGTGACATTATCCATGATGAAGACTGTTGGGAAGTTTGGTGTCCTTCTGAAATGTGCCACCGCTGCTCCCCACGCTGCGGCTTTTTCCGGGTACGCCGATGTTTACACGCCGACGGAAAACTCAAACCAGAACAAAGGTTCCGCTGTTTGTGTACTTTACATTTTTGGTGTCATTGCGCGTGTGTTTTTACTTGAATAGATAAATAACCACAAAAGGAATAATAACTAGAAAAGCACCGGGAGAGCGCAAACCTCCACCAAGGCTATATGTCTTTTCAGCAATATCATATACAGCATGTGTGTGTAAGTGTACGTGTGTATATACATGTGTATATGGGTCATTGTCATGTGGACACTTTCGGATATCATCTGGGGTGACCGCCCTAAAACTGTGAAAAATAATTTTT
>JAPTHA010000005.1:30397863-30409244 GCA_029814585.1 Gymnapogon annona | reverse complement strand
CAATTCTATGACATTTCGTTACCAGATTCATTGTGTGTGTCTGTGTAATGACAATAAAGGAAGTCTAAGTCTATTTTCATGATAAATTTGATAGTGACACATCCTAAAACGGACATGTCACTATCAATGTATTTATTTTCCACAGTTTTAGGGCGGTCACCCCAGATGATATCCAAAATCGTCCACGTGACAATGACGCATATATAGGCATAAAACAGGAATGTCAAAGGAAGAGGAGGATAAATATATATTCCTGATATTTTATAGAGAAGTGGTGGAATTAAACAAGGCACAATTCTTCCCATTCCTTTTTGAGCATGTAAATGAATCTATTGTGGGTTTTTTTTTATTTTGTTTTTGGGATTGGCTTGATTGTTGATTTGTGCTGTTATTTCTGTTTTACTTGTATGTTAACTTTTATTGCATATTCGGAATAAACCACAAAATGGCCTTTAAAGTGGGTTACCTAGCAACAGATAAACAAAGAATGTCAGCTGAGAGATTATTCAACTGAACATTGCTCAGAGATTCGAGTTTTTTAAAAAAATTTAAAAAACTCGAATCTCCTTCAAAATCAAATCACCTTGTCGCATTTTTGGAAATTTCCAGAAAACTTCATTACAATCTGTTCACCACGTTTTAAGTTATGACTTTCACACACAGGTAGACAAACTCTTGTGATCACATAAAAACAACGTTAAACGTATAAAAACAACAATACTATTAATAATAATAGAAAAATAGAATATGCAATGGTTCCAAGAATTGAAATGCAATTGACTTGTTTTCCTGCAAGTATTCATTCATCAATAGGGAACAGTTCACCAAACCAGGTATTTCAAAATATGTGAAGCATTTTGTGTAAACGTTTGTTCGTCGATATTTTTAAGGACTTAACTGCTTTAACTTTTACTCTGGATTGTCATCATTCAGTCACCTGTAGTGGGAGGATCACAAGCATCATGTGCAACTAGACCGACAGTGTGCAAGTTATATTTGTGTGTTGCCTGTTCCCATATCTGCTGCTGTTTTAATCCATTATGCACCTACTCAGCACAGAATCTTCACTGTATTACATTACTGCTGCTATTATGTCTTATCTTTATACGACTTATTTATACATGTCCCATTGTAACTCTTTTTAAAGAAATTGTGTGGGCTTTTAATGACAAAGTGAGAGAAATGGTGTCTCAGTTGTCCTGTGTACAAATACAATCTCTTGATTCTTGAATCATCATGAGTGTGTGCATAGAAAAAAGTACTTGACTAGCGAGTGCTCTTTTACGTTTCTCGTTTTATTCTTAAATGTTGCCTGTGTCTTAACGCAATCTGTTTCCTGTATTGTGTTGCTGCAGTTTCCCTATGGTTGGATCAATAAAACCATATCCTATTAATAATGCAGGGACGTCTTAGTGCTATATAAATTGAGGTGAGGCTCATTTTAATAGCTTTGACTTCACAAGATCTGACAAGCAAAAGAAAGTCAACCTTCTAAACTGACCAAGGAGTTAGCAAACGCAAGTCCTCACACAGGTATAGTGGGTCTGTTTTTACAGCTTGTGTGTTTCAAATGCATTTCAGTGTCTGAACATTGCGTTTCAAATGCCTACATTGCAAATAAATCAAAAACCTTGGTGATTGAACATATAATGCAGCTTCCGTGAATTATACTCCGTGCTATGGCTACATTTTGTTTGCAGGATCAGTTTGTTAGAGCTAATAACACTGCACGTATTTCCTGGACCAGTCATATTGTCTGGTACAAAAAAAGTTTTCAGTATGAGTGAGTTCCAGTGTTCTGAACTTGACCCTTTTGTTTCCTCTGTGATTCAAAGACGTCTTTTAATCAGATTTTTAAAAATTAAATAGTTTTTAATGACGAGAGAACAGAAGTTTTACTGTTTTTCAAGCACTTGCTTGTTTTTTTGTTGCTAGAAGATAATAATGCTAATAAATTGCAGATAGAAAATTCCCTAAGTAAAAGCCCTGTCCTCAGATCTTGACTTTGGTATGTGAGCTATTATCAAGCACATTATTTTGGAAACACTTATTAAAAATACTGCATGCGGTCAAATCTTAAAACAATGGTTGGTTTTGTGTTCACATAAATCACAGGTGTCAAACATGTGGCCCGGGGGCCAAATCCGGCCCGCCAAAGGGTCCAGTCTGGCCCTTCAGGTGAATCTGTGCTGAAATGACACTGAAGATATTACCAATAATATTAGTTCAGGTTCCACATTCAGACCAATTCAATCTCATGTTGGTCAGACCAGTAAAACACTATCATTACAACACAACATCATAACCTAAAAACACTCACAACTCCAAATGTGATCATGTATTTACAGTAAAACAAAGTAGTATTTAACAAAAAATTTGAATAACCTGAACAATTATGAATGTGTAATTACTTAAAACAAGTCAGTGCAATTGAAAAATATTCGGCCTCTTGTTAAATATGTCAGTTATAATGTACTGTACATGTGTAAATCTTAAACTGAAGTATAATATTGTTAAAAATACACTTATCTTTTCAGTTTGTTTGTGTTTATTCATGCTGCTTGAAAAAGGATAGTTTTTAGATGTGAACATTTTCATCATATAATTTGACTTGTTTCACTCAAAAAGCACAGAGGAAAGTGTCGAGTTGATATTATTTATACATCATTGTGGTTTTATTTTACTGGTTCGGCCCACTTCAGATCAACTCTACCTGAATGTGGCCCCTGAGTGAAATGAGTTTGACACCCCTGACATAAACACAGTGACATTTGTCCTTCAATTTTTTTCTCTGAGGTCTAGTTGGTACATAATCACAACAACTGCTTGGCCAGAGCTCACCAAACATTTACTGTACATGTGTAAATGTTAAACTCACGTACAATATTGCTAAAAATACACTTATCTTTTATCTTTACCCCACCCACCCACATACATGGACTGTTCTCCCTGCTGGCGGCCGGCAGGTTTCGCTGTACCTGCTGTAAAACTGTCAGATTCAGTGACAGCTTCTTTCCCCGAGCCATCAGACTATTGAAATTAATTTGATCGTGTGCAATAGTTTGTTCATACAATTTATATTCCTATTGAAATTTCCAATGTAGCTGTCTGTGTGTATATTACATGTATATACCTAGTGCATATTGTGCTATATATATATATATATGTGTGTGTGCGTGTAGGTATATATGTGTATAAACAGATATGCCGACTTGGACTGGAGTCACACATGGCCTTAGTGATTTCTTGTTCCCGAGCAACATTTCATTTCCAAACCCATTCAGTGCGTCTGTACACTGGCAATTCAAAGGATGTCTAACAAACGTCTGTAAAAAGGTGACTGCTAGCTTGTATTTTATGTCCCATGGAGACACGTTTTAAAGTTTTGTATGTTTCCAGAAGGAAAATCAGCTTATCTACTCTAAGTTTATCTACCACAGTATCAATTCATCTGCTGTAATCAGCGTCGGACAAAACAGACAGGTAATTATGACAAAAACCAGCCAAGAGAACGGGTCCATTCTAGAAATGATTGTAATTCAATAGAGCAACAATTGTATTAGTTACACTTGTTTTGGAGTCAAAACATTGTATGTGAAAAAGGTCTCCTTGTCAGACATCTACCAGTTTGGACCCCCCCCCCCCTCAAAAAAAACCCCAATTCTTAAATGCAATTTTTTTTTTCAAAACTCCAAATAATTGTACAGAATATTGGCTTTATTATGAAACCAGGGTGTTTTCCACAGACAACCATTCGACCATTTATCAGATTTTTGTAATCACAAAAAGGAGAGACTGTGTACAGAGCAGGACACCTGTCTGAGCTCACCGAAGATTTAATACAAAACTGGAGCATAGTCAGTATCATGCAACGCTTCGCTCACTGATGTAAAGCTGCTGCCTTGGACGATCACTTTTTTTTTTTTTTACCTCAATGCGAGGACATAAAAAGGTAAAACATAGCACTTGGAAAGGCCTCGTACGAAATTACATGTGACTGAATATGCTCCAGGGAAAAAAAAGAAACATTTTAAAACTGTATACAATCGTATAATTTAAAACCCCGAATCCCAACAAAACATCTATAGAAGCAACTAAAACGCACAGCAGTCATTAGGTGTCAGACCCCCTCCCTGCCCCCCCCCACCATCAATCAACATGTAACAAGTATTTCAGTATTCCTCTACACTTGGCGTTGGAGTTGCAGCCCCACGGAGTTCAGTTTCGAATCCAACGCCGACTTGTCTTTCCAAGGTCTTTGTTGCAGTGGATCTATTAAGTGGCTGAAAAACCCGAGTACAGAACAACCACTGGCCTGTCATCTATTTTCTGAACAAGGCGGGGAGTTGTGTCGTTCCCCTGTGGCGTGGATTTTTATGAATCGAGAGCTAGAAGCGGTGCATTTTCCCTTAAAGACCAGCTGTAAAAGTAAATCCTTCGGACATTTAGACATATTCAACAGGAGTGCAATTTGTTGTTTGAGAGCAAATCACAATGTACATGTCGCACAATGCGCTTGTACATTGCTCAATGTGACCCACACCACGAAAACAAAACCCCCTACATCTGACATGAAGCCAATTTCATTTTTATCAGTGGAAAAAAAAAAAGTTTTCATATTATACTGGGTTACATTCTCCTGTGGTGATTCCACACATGCCAACCCACTGATGTGCATTTCTAAGTCTTTTCAGGTGACTCCTTTTACACAGAATTATGAGCCTCAGTCATTCACACAGACACAACTGCACTGGCGTTAAACTGGTTCTAAACGGAGGTTATTATTAAACAGTATTGGAAAAACAACTGTCAGATTAACTAACAGTAAACTTCTAACGATATCTGCCTCAGCAATGTTTGGCCTCCTGTTGCAGAAAAACAAACAAAAACAACCCCCAACCAAATGGTACAATGGAGAAAAAAACAAAACAGGTAACAGTAGATCAAATCATTAGAGATCCAATTATACGTAGGCTTTGCTCAAACTGCCAGTCTCATTTGCAGAGTGTAAATATCTGTCTTGGTGTTGGAGAAAACAGTGGAGGACACAGAAGGATCATGAATCGCACTACACCACTCGTCGTACTTCAAAAAATCTCTTCAGGTAGTAAATCTGTCCAAGTGTCATCGCCACCAGAACCAGAGCTTCAAAGAACGACCACAGCACCACTCGGCTGTTTGTGTTGTCGTTGACTAGAGAGAGAAAAAATAGTTGTTAATTCCACATATGAAGTTGACACAAACTACTAACTACTGTTTTTTCCGGACTACAAGTGGCTACTACCCCCTCCACCCCCTGACCCCCACCCACTTTGAACACTGCATCCTATACATCTAAGCGGCTAATCTATGCATTTTTCTGGGCAAAAAATTGGGTTGTGAGTAAAATTCCTCTGACGTCAGCTGGCCGAGAAGCTATGAGACTAGCTGAGGTAACGGGAGAGGAGAATGGATGCTACACCCTTTTCAACATGGGGAAAGCCAGTTAGTATGCCAGTGGTGAAAAGAAAACATGATGTGGATGCAGGTGAAACACCAGATCAAAGATAAACATTCTCCTGTTGTTGGGAGTGACTGTGAGCCTTGTATGGTTCAAGACACAGAGGAATTCATTTGGTGGTCAGGCACAGGCAGGGGGCCACTTCTGATCTGCCGAATAGTTGATAAGTTCTTCCAAGAGCTTGTGATTAAGGAGGGTTACCTTCCCCAACTAGATCAAAAGCATTGAATAAAAATCTCAAAAGAAAAAGCCTCCGTTCTCCTCCTTTGGCTGCAGCCGTCTGTCTCAAAGGTAACACGTCTATACATTTTTTAGAACCAAATCCATGCATTCCTTTTCAGATAATTAACACAACTTCCTATTCAGGTAATAACACAGAAACTATTTTTCTGACACCTTACTCACGTATGTAAGGGAGTTTGGTAGTGCAGGTACTGTATGGATGGGAGTTTTCTTGGATCTTGGAACGAATTAATTTATTTCACTGCCATGTAACAGGCACCGCTTGGAAACAGTTAAAGTACATAATATTTTTGAAATCTTTGTAAATATCTCATGTTACAAAGTGGACATCTACGGCTTATATTCGAGTGCGCTCTATATATTTATAATTTTTTTTCTTCATTTGAAATTTAGTGGCTGTGCCTTATATTCAGATGCACTCTATAGTCCGGAAAATATGGTACTTTTTGGTTGAAATTCTCACTCGCTCTGGGACTCACTTGCTCTGTGTATCCTCTCGCGGACCTCCATGTACTCCTGCTCATGCTTTACAGCAGTCATAGCAACGGCCAGTTCATTGATCATCTCCTCCAGCTTGTTTTGGTGAGCTGCAAAATGCCAAAACAAAGTTGTCTTCGTCACTTATATAGGTCATAGCTGTGTTAAAGTACAAAAACATGCATGAGGTAGGGAGAACATGCACATTGTTTTCACACTTGAGCGCTGTGTGTGCACAGATCCCACGTGAATGCACCTTCAGCAACTAACCAGTATCATACATAATACCACTGTGCAAGTCATGAAACCATCTGCAAACATCAGATTCCTGATGACATGTGCCATTAAATCATTTGGTTAAACTACATAAAACAACACTAGTTAGAGAGAAAACTGCAGTGCATCACAAACTCATGTGCCCTACCATCCCAGCTGTCACCACCTATAAGGAGGACAAGACCACCCAGAAGAAAGTCACAAAGAGGAAGGAACTAACAAGGAATGAGACCACATGAACATTGGCAGATGATAGTGGCAGGAAAGTGTTGAAATCAAGTGTCTTGTCTCTCACACACACACAATGTATGCAGGAGTAACACTACTCATACCTTCCGTCTCCATGTCTTGGCCTTTAGGTGCCTCTCCAATGTCAATAGTGAACATGACGATCTTAGGAGTCATGGTGGACATCTTGTTGCTGAAACAGAACTTGTAGGTTCCATCCATGTGTGCTGCTACCGAGTACTTCCCACTGGACTCTCTGTCCCCTTTGTAGATCTGCTTACCATCAGGCCCTGTTATCTACCAAAATGAATTAAAGTTATAAATATGTTTTTAAAAACTGCACATCACACGCCAACGATATTCATTTTCTGCTCTTAAATCTATTTGGAATTTAAATCACTCAAGATTCTATTTACACAACTATCAAAACCAAAGTCATATATTCAAATGAACTGTTTAGACAAAGCCGAGTACTCAAGTTAAACAAATTATACATCGTAAAGGGGTGAAATCAAGTGTTGTTTGCCACTTTAGCTTTAGAAATAAATGGTAAGAGCTTAATGTCTTAGTATTTAATGAAGATTTCAGCTATTAGAAAAAAAACGATGGCTGCAACTGTTAACATATGGTAGCGATCAGTTGAGTATACAAAGCGTCATTTCAGCCAAATTACAAATTGTCTTGATAAAGCCTTCATCTCTAGACATACAGAATCAACACTCAATTTCGCGACGCAACGAATGTATTACAAGAACATCGTTAGCTAGCTTAAAGCAGTAACAACTTCCTGTACTGATGACACTGAGCACCTGCCATTTACAAAAACGCATAACGGTATCCATCGTACTAAGACGTGTTTGTGTAATTTATAACATAATGTATTGTTAGTATATCAGTAAAGTGGAAACATTAATGAGGTGGTAGCTAATTAAATGTCCAAGCCTTACCGAAATGTTACGCAGATGGCGCCGCTAAGCTAACGCTAGCATAGGCCTTTACATGTACGCTGTAACCATGGCTGCCATACGAGGGGGGAAAAAAAAACCTTATTTCCTGAAGCCAGTTGACCGGTCACTGTGCAAGGAAATAAACCTCACCTCGACATCGATGTCGAGAAAACCTCCTTCAGCAACTTCAAACATGAGGCCCATCTTGGTGCCGGAGTTGACCCGCTCGTAGAAGCATTCCTCGGCATGGGCGTCTATGCTAACGAAGTAGCCGGACGCAGTGGCACACAGGACGGCCAACAAAACAACAACTTCCGACAGGGTAAACATGGTTTAAGTATGGCGAAGAAAGCGTCGGTTGTAAGCCTGACAATATAAAGAGTGTCCTTGCTTCGGTAGATCCTGCAGGGGAGCAGGATGTCAGTTTGGATGAGTGAGCTGTTGCGGGAGAGTAGCCGCTCCAGCCTCGGCTGCTGTGACTGCTCTGTGACTGCCACGTACAGGTTAAACGGCACACGACGAGGGACAAAAAGAGCAGAACGCGAAATGTCCTTTTTAATCCCAAAACAAACTCAGCAATGTAACGCACTGTTGAATACAGCCGCATATTTTCAAAGTTTGTATCTAAAATGGGCAAATTAAGCTTTGACATTAAGTAATACGATGTCTAAAATTTTGATAGAATACGATCTTCTGAAATTTCCCCGAGTGGGACTAATAACGGTATATCTAATCTAATCAAATCTAATATATTGTAATCTAATCTAATCCAATTGTAGCCAGACAACGGCAATCTACCACAAATACATTTAATTTAATGAATAAAGCAATAAAAAAATACAAATTTTACACTGAGTTATTCTTGTTTGTGGTTTGGCCAATGCTGGCGGAGTTCCTTTTTTATTAAACATCACAGACTGTATTATTTACATCCATTGGGCATGTTTATGTCTATGTGTTTTTTTAATCCTTCAAAATATGAAGTGCCCGCAATTTGGCATGAAGCAGAAGATGCAGAGAAGACCTTATCAAAGCCCGTCTCCCAATTATATTCAGACTGCGAAATGTATCACTCTGTAATGAATTATACAATGCAACAAAAAGACACATAGTATCTTCCAACAATAAATTATTTTGATTGAGTTTGATCGTTTCCACATTTCGTGGGAAAATGGCAGCACTTGACTTTTATTTCTAAATAATCGTAGCTATTATTCACTGATTAATATATTTAATATCCTAGAGAGTTTATTCTTTCTTTCTGGATTCATTTGTAATGCTTTGCGCGATTGCCATTATTATTATTATTATTATTTTCTCCGCGGACTGGGCTGCGCTCAGGTTGCACCGTGTAATCATAATATGGTCTTCAGTGAGCATGCGCAGAGTGAAAGTGATAGGCCTCTTTAATTCATGTCCCGTCGTCCGCCGAACGGACCGAGCTCCGAGGTTTCATCCTGGTGGGGCGAGGACCCAGTGAATACCGGCCGCCCAGGGTGTAAATATCTGAGCACCCTCTATTTTGTCGCATGTTTGGTGACGTCCAATAATCGACTTGTTCTGAAGTCTCCGGGGCCGAGGCCTAGAGACTTTTTTTTTCTTAGTAGCGTACGTTATTAAACATTTTTTGCAGTCGATGCCTACAGTTCGGCGTCCGTTTGACCGGGTGTGAGCCGATGAAGCACTTTATGCTGTGATTAACGCACAAGACGGTCGGTAACGTTAGCCAGCTAGCTGAAGCTCCTGCTAACTGCCAGCGAGGAAGTGAGGAACGAAAAAAAATGACATCTCGGAGGTAAGAGGGGGGCTGTCTGGAAAACAATGTCCGCTGATAATGGTAGCTGGGCCAGCTAACTAACTTAACTCAGCTGTTTGGACGCGGGTTTGTCGGTAAACAAACCCCCGGGTGGCGCGGCGGTGCTGGTTTTAGAAAGAAAAAAAAAGGAAAAGTGAAATGAGCTAGCCGACCACCCGCCGCATCACTTAGCATTTCACCGGCAACTTCGAGTTTAGTTTGGCAGATGTGTTGTAAACACCATAAAAGACGCGAACAAACCATCGCGACCCACCCAGTTAGTTCGATTGGACAGAAACAAGTTGGCGAAAGACAACGACTAGGTAAGTTTTAGTACCGAAAAGCCAGTCAAAGGCAACTAGCTTCATAAATCATCCTGGACAGGTCTGTTGTGGAGATGAGCTGTCGAGCCTCATTCAAAACTCTGAATACGCCCAAGTCTAACACATCCACATCTAATTAGCTCCAAGTCACCCATCTGGCTTAAAAGCCTTAACCATCTGAGTAGAATATTATATCGTCACTCCCCCAGTTTGACAAGAACATCTAAAAATAAACCCCCTCTTCGGAAAAATGTACTAAATCTCAAGAGGAACTGAGGAGGGATTCCATTAAAGCAGACAGTGGTGTGCACTGAGTCTCGCTGTACATGCTGTGTTATCATGTAAATGGGGACCGTTTGTTAGACTTAGACTTCCTTTATTGTCATTACACAGACACACACAATGAATCTGTTTACGAAATGTCATAGAATTGGCAGCTGATAACCCAGATAAATATGGAAAATGGAAAAGTACACAGTTGCTGAAATGAATCCAAAGCCAAGAATGGCTGCAGTGTAGATGTGACAACACACACAGTCAATATAAATAAGAAATAAATAAGATGGTCAATGTAACAATGTGAACAGTACTATATATAGTGAGAATACAGCACATGAGTGTAGACAGTACTATAAACAGTGCAAATACTATATGTCGGTGTAGACAGTACTATGTACTGCGAACTGTGAAAGTACCACATTTCAATGTAAGCAGTACTATAACATGCACACTAAGAGAAACCCCCCACTGGTTTTCTTCTCTGTCAGGTGGTTTCACCCCAACATCACAGGTGTGGAAGCTGAAAACCTCCTGCTGACTCGAGGGGTGGACGGGAGCTTTCTGGCCAGACCGAGTAAGAGTAATCCAGGAGACTTTACGCTCTCAGTTCGGTGAGTCAGAGTTTGACAGAAGTTAGTAGTCTGTCACAAATGTCTCGTGAAGCTCATGGTTTTCTTTTTAATTACTACAGTTGTATGATATTCAGGTGAAGATATGTTTCGTGCATTTAATAGGATAGAGCAGAGATTTCAAGGCTGTCTTGCTCCATTTGTCTGTGTGGTAAGCTGCATAAATTAATATATGTACATTCCTGGCAAACTACTAAATGGTCTTGTGAAAGTTGTAGTGTTAGTGGTGAAGACAGAATTATTGACTGTATGCTACTACATACAGTTCTTGTTTTCCTTGTGAATATCATTGAATGACTTTTATCTGTTAAAGAGCTGCATAGTGGTGTACAGATGTGACATGACTCTAAATCATTGCTGATGTGGCCTTATCTCTGTTGGATGTGAAGTAACCAACTGTTGTTGTTTTTGTCATTTAAACTTTAATGAACCAATGTACATTTTCAGTAGTGTGGTCCCAAATGGTCTATTATTGCAGTGTTATATATGCAGTATTATATACATTTGTTAATGGAAAGAAAGGTCCACACTGAGAGTTATTCCACACTGTGGAAGTGTTTACACTCGATGTTCTGCGAACCTGTTTAGTATGCATATACTGTCTGTCTGTTTGTGTGTCTGTGTGTGTGTGTGTGTGTGTGTGTGTGTGTGTGTGTGTGTGTGTGTGTGTGTGTGTGTGTGTGT
>JAPTHA010000005.1:30383161-30397736 GCA_029814585.1 Gymnapogon annona | reverse complement strand
TGTGTGTGTGTGTGTGTGTGTGTGTGTGTGTGTGTGTGTGTGTGTGTGTGTGTGTGTGTGTGTGTGTGTGCCTACATATACACAGTAAGTTTTCCAAGGCCAAGTGTCTTCAGAGATAGTGGGAAGCATGCATTATCCAAACTAGGAAGATCTAACAAAAACAGTTTGTGGTTTTTTTGTCGGGGCCTCTTAAGTCATAAATTTTTAACATGAAGTATCATTAACTCAGTCTCGCTGATGAGGCCAATGTTATTTTTATAACAGTCTCATATTTTAACAGTGTAGTCTCTCATCGCACACCATATTTACTTCCTATGGAACAAAACAAGTCATGCTCCTCTTGTTGGAAACTGACACTTTTCCACAGGGGAAACTGGCGCTTTCTGGTTCAAACGAATAGATTTCTGTTTTTGTGCACCTCCTGCCAGACATGAACGACGCTGGCAATAAAGTAAATGCTTTCAGGGTCACTTCATACTGATATCGACCACAAGGTCTTTTTTTTTTTTTTTCCAATTTTAGAGATATTGGTTATTTATAGTGAATCAACACTTTGTGTTTGCTGAATGATTAACCAGCAGGCATTTTGCATGAACATGTGGTTGTCTGCTGTTCTTCTGTATTTCTTATGTATATTCCTCTCATAATGCATTTAATAGAGAAGTTGCATGTTGTGGCAGTTTGAATAATTGTTATGCTAGTTTTACTATTAACTAAATAAATGTTAAATCTGATGTAAATTATATTATTGAGTTAGAAACAGACAAAACTCGTTGAGAATTTTTCTGAATAATATTAAATGTTTAACGTGTCTTATAATGTCATAATAGATTAGATTAGATCCCTTTATTAGTCCCCTGCAGGGAAATTTCAGGTTACAGCAGCACATATAAGACAAGACACACACAGAGGGATACTGTAAATATGATGAAAAATAAGAGCAAAATCATAATAATATAAATATATATATAAATAAGAACAGATTGAGTGCAAAAGTAAAGATCAATAAAGAGACAACGTCAGATATATAGTAAAATACAGATCAATAGTTACAGTTCTATAGTTGTATAGTTATACCCTTATTGTTATATAGTTATGCAGTTCTATAGTTATACCCTTATTGTTATATAGTAATACACAGTTCCACAGTTATACCCTCATTGTATACAGTAAGACATCATTTATATAGTAGTAAACTGTTATATAGTCATATAGTTCTAGTTATACAGTTTTAGTTATATAATAACGAATAATTGTACTTTTTCTTCAGGCGAAATGGAGCCGTCACCCACATTAAGATCCAAAACACAGGAGACTACTATGACCTTTATGGCGGGGAGAAGTTTGCCACTCTGGCTGAACTGGTGCAGTATTACATGGAGCATCATGGGCAACTGAAAGAGAAAAATGGAGACGTTATTGAGCTCAAGTATCCACTCAACTGTGCAGACCCCACCTCAGAACGGTGAGCGAGGTTTATTTTCTTGTTTATTTACTTGAATGCAGTACCAGCTTGTTTTGAGCGACTTACTTCTATACTTGTACTTCAGAGTGGCTACATCACAGCTAAAGTGTATTTAGTGAAAATATTAAACTGCCGACTGAATGTTTTTAGATTTTACTGTTTGTGTAGAGAATGATTTAAAACAAAACGCCGTGTGATGGTATTTGTGACTCTGAATTTAAAAAAAAAAAGAATAGGTTCACAAATTAAGGCTTTCTTTAACCTACACTTTTCATTACTGAATTTATCAATGACTATTTTGATAATTGGTTTACATTTTTTTTGATTATATAAAACTATAGTAAACATTCTCAGATTCCTTTGCCTTAAATGTAAATATTTTCTAGTTACTTTCAACTTCCATAGCAGTAAAATTTATATCTCTGGGCCATGACCGTTTTTGGCCTCGTAAAACATTTATGAAAATTGTTCAGACGTTTTGTAGACTAAAGAACTACTTGATTAATCAAAATATAATGAAAAATTAAATTGTTAGTTGTATCCTTAGTCTAAACATTTCTGACATGTACAGTAAATGCGCTGCAAAGGGAAGTCTTGTTACAGAGTCATCTTTGTATGTGATGGGCGACAAAATGTCGAGGTTTACAGACTTAAACTGAAGGAAGTTAAGTACATAAAATCATATGCGCCGCAGATACTTAACTTGAGAAAATATGCAGTGCTGTGTTTAAAAAAGAGAAGCTATAGTGTTTTAAGACCCCGGGGCGTGCAATACAGTCATTTGTTTTAGTTATTTACATTCACAAATATGTGAATGTGAGTGCAGACAAACATCTGCGCTTCCTGTCTTGTGATCTAATGGGGGGGGGCAGTTAAGCAAATTTGTTTACATTTTGTGTTTCGCTAAAAATAGGCGTAGTTGTACCCGGGTGCCACTCCGACCCCAAAAATGTGATCTTGATCATTCCCAGGACCCAGACATTTAAAAACTACACATTTAATAAGGTTAAGTTAATAAAAACGTGTGTAGTAGCTTTAGAGATGCACATCGTCTCTCTATCAAACATAAGTTTCACCAAAAATGTCTCTTATTGATTGTATTTTTATTCAAATGACAAATGGAACAAACGCATACTCTGATGTTTCTCCGAGAACGGCCAAGGCCAGACCTGCGCTGTAACACACTTGCCGCTGCATCACCTGTGTAGTTATTTTCTGAGTCGAAGAACCAAACCCGGCAGAGTCACGTTTCACACTGAGCATCTCGTGTCAGGTGGTTCCACGGACATCTGTCGGGCAGGGAGGCAGAGAAGCTGCTGACAGAGAAAGGGAAGAACGGCAGCTTCCTGGTGAGAGAGAGCCAGAGCCATCCCGGGGATTTTGTTCTGTCGGTGCGAACTGGAGACGACAAGACGGACAGCAGCGACAGCAAACCCAAAGTCACTCACGTCATGATCCGCTGCCAGGTCATTACACCTCCGCCTCGTCCACTTGTCTTCTCTCCCTTTCGCTACTTCTGCTTTTTCAACGCTGACTTAAAATTACTATTGTGGTGGCTTATTTGCTGTGCTTTTGTTTATAGTTCACATGTTCCGGAGTGGTTTTAGTGAGTCATGTCTGTCATTGGTGCTGATGTGAATGTGGCCTTTACCTTTTTTTTTTTTTTAATTTTAGCATGACCTGAAGTACGACGTGGGAGGAGGGGAGAAGTTCGACTCCCTCACTGACTTGGTAGAGCACTACAAAAAGAACCCCATGGTGGAAACTCTGGGCACTGTGCTGCAGCTCAAACAGGTACCACACGCCTCAACTCTACAAACATGCATGTAAATATGAAACTGACACTCTGATAGAGCTACCAGGTTCCCTTTTTCTCTTTTTGTTATTTTCCAAATAAAGAGAACGTATCACATACAGTATTTTCTATCGCTATATGTCAACTAATGGCATTGGTGTTTGACACAAAGTCGCATAATTATGTCATCTGCAAATAGATTAACTGAGGTAGTCATTAGTTTTTTTTCCATTTGAGATGGATTTAATCAGTTAATGAAGTGTCCTGAGCAGAAAATGAAACAGAAATGGACTGATTGATTTCAGTCTGATGGTTAAGAGAATTCAGAAGCCGTACAGGGGTTTCTGTTGCTATTTTTAAAACACCTAAAATTTGGCTGTAAAATGGCTAAATCCGACTTAAAAAGGGTTGACATCAAGTTACATTAACTACAGATTCTACTTTTCTACAAATAGACACCAAAGCAATATGTGCAGCCTGGTCAAGACTTATAGTAGTGCACTGAGCCAGAGTGAAGAGTGTTGTGGTAATTGCTTCTGGAAATTCTACATTTTATTTTTTTTTCCCCCAATCTGAATGTGAAATAAGTTTTAAATAGCATTTTTTTTATTGCCCCAAAAATCTTGCATAGGACTTGTTGAAATGTGTCGAAGCTCTTGTCCTAACCTCGGCTCTTGTCCTGCGCAGCCTCTGAACACTACTCGCATCAATGCAGCAGAAATTGAAAGTCGCGTTCGGGAGCTCAGTAAACTGGCAGAGGCCACTGACAAGGTCAAACAGGGATTCTGGGAAGAATTTGAGGTGAGTGGCATGACCGTTGCCTTGAAGAGCCTCAACTTTATTGTCTTAAGGGGGGGGAAAAAATCGTATGTGTCAACAAGCAGCGTTGTAGAGAATGTTGTTGGGCAGAAGTGGCACGTTGAGATTTCTTTTTTGTTATTTTTCATCCAGACCTTGCAGCAACAGGAGTGCAAGCTGCTCTACAGTCGTAAAGAAGGCCAGAGAGCAGAGAACAAGAACAAGAACAGATACAAGAACATTCTGCCTTGTGAGTGGGGGGGGGGAGACTCGGCTGCACTTTCACCATAACAAGCTCTCAGTGTAACAGGGGAAGGATCCCCAGAGGGGGGTTTCAAAGACCACTGACTGGACTGTTTCTGTTTCTAGTCGACCATACACGTGTGGTGCTGAATGACGGGGACCCAAACGAGCCTGGCTCCGACTACATAAACGCCAATCTCATAATGGTAATATCTGCGGTCGTGTAAACTCACTTCACCTGTTGGAAAATACACAGCAAAAATACACATACACAGGAAAAAGTACACATACACAGTAAAAATACACATTTACACACTGTTATCACACAATACATTTACACACTGGTATCATTAGCAGTCATTATGATGAAACTCAGATGATTTATGTGTGTGTGTGGGTGGGTGGGTGGGCTCTGACGCTGATTTGATGCTTTGTGTTTCTGTTGGTTACATGTTGGTGTAACTGCCTTTGTGTGCGGTTGCAGCCGGAGCTGGACTCAAAGTGTAACAGTACCAAGGTGAAGAAGTCCTACATCGCCACTCAGGGCTGTCTGCAGAACACCATCAGCGACTTCTGGAGGATGGTGTTTCAGGAGAACTCTCGCGTTATCGTTATGACAACGAAAGAGGTGGAGAGAGGAAAGGTCAGTGAAATGACGCGCTGGTCTGTAATTTTATGACTTGGAAACTAATGAAGTAAAATCAAACGAACGTCATGGATCCGATTTACACCCAGTCTCATTTGTGTCCCAACAGAGTAAGTGTGTTAAGTACTGGCCAGACATGTCTGCTCTGAAGGAGTACGGAGCCATGCGCGTTCGCAACGTCAGGGAAACGGCAGCACACGACTACATCTTAAGAGAACTCAAACTGTCCAAAGTGGGACAGGTAAGGCCCGCTCTGTGACAGAAGAAACTGGGTTGATCACCGATGAAAAATGTCATTAATATTGCATTAAAGTACAGAAGGGTAGCTCAACCTCCCATTATGAACGAAACATTGTGGTTTTATACAGACCAGAGTTTTGGTACATTTTCAGTGAAATTACAATGCAAACATTTCCATTATCCTAAAACTGGGACCTGTCAGTCGAGTCGTTGCGTGATTGTTACAGCTTTGATGTTAAAACTAGAGGTGATGAAGTGGTTGTTGTTGGCCGTGTGTTCAGGGTAACACTGAACGGACAGTGTGGCAGTACCACTTCAGAGCGTGGCCGGACCACGGAGTTCCCACCGACCCAGGTGGCGTGTTGGACTTTTTAGAAGAGGTCAACCTGAAACAGGAGAGCATTCTGGACGCCGGCCCTATTGCCGTACATTGCAGGTAAATACACAGACCTCACATGACACCCTCCATCATCTTTATGCATTAAGGACATTGTCCTCAGTAACACAGAATTTTCCTTGGTACACAGTGCAGGGATCGGGAGGACAGGGACGTTCATAGTAATCGACATTCTCATAGACGTGATCAGAGAAAAAGGTAAGTCTGCATATATATATATATATATATATATATATATATATCAATCAAACGATATTTGTATAGCACTTTTCATACATTAAAATGCAACAGAAGGTGCTTTACATGACCAAAAATGAATGAAAATGATAGAATCAAATCATAGCCCCCCCCCTCCACTGTACACACATATTCACTGCTAAACATAAATTAACAGCACCGGGACTGCCTGAGCATGGCAGGACCCCAAAGAAAAACACACACACACTATTTTTTATACATATATATATACACACACACACACACACACATGCTCACAGCACAGCTCAGTATTAACTGTGTTTGTGCTTCAGGTGTGGACTGTGACATTGACGTTCCTAAGACCATCCAGATGGTCCGATCTCTACGCTCTGGGATGGTGCAGACCGAGGCTCAGTACAGGTTCATCTACATGGCCGTACAGCACTACATCGAAACGTTGCAGAGACGCATAGAGGAGGAACAGGTGAGCGTCCGCCCACACCTTTACACGGGTCAGCTTTCTAGTCCCGTCCCTGACGTTCCTGTTCATTTTCGTCCTCCGCAGAAAAGTAAGATTAAGGGGCGCGAGTACACCAACATTAAGTACTCCCTATCTGACCTGACGGGTGGAGAGCAGAGCCCCCTGCCCCCGTGCACTCCTATTCCCACTCCCACTTGCACAGAGTAAGTCGTGCTCTTCATAGCAGGTGGTTCATTGTTCAACATTAAACCAAATGCTCTTTCCCTGAATTGAGTGTTGTCTGTAGTGTCTGATTAAAGTGTGCATGTGCTGGTGTGCAGGATGAGGGAGGACAGCTCCAGAGTGTATGAGAACGTCGGTCTGATGCAGCAGCAAAAGAGCTACAGATGAGATTCACCTTTAACTCCAGTGCTCTATTATTTCCAGGTAAACACCTCATCACTGTGACTGCTGTCAGTCTTTTTTTTTTTATCATTTAATCATTTGTACCAAGGTGTGTTTATTTTTGATACAATAATTATTGGAAAAATACTGGTAGTTATTGAATTATTTGGTATTTTTGTTGCCTTAGTTTTATTATGATTGGACCATACTGTTAACTTGTCATTTTCTCTTTGACTCTCTCATGTTTACAAAAATTAATGCCAAATTGAGATCTTAGTACAATCCAACAGGAAAAAAGTAATTGGAAAGTAAGTAGAAAAAATAATTGTGTACATATTTCTCACATTCACAAACAAGACCAGAATAAATAAAGTTGCCAATTTAGAAGTTAAAGGAAGAAATGAATATATTTAATATTTAATTTAGTGTATTTAATATAACTAGCATACAAGTGCACATCCATAATTGGAAAAAGACAAGTTCTTTACCAAATGTTCTGTTAGCATTTACATAAACGATGTTAGTTTGTTAATACAAGTCTGAAATGTTTTACAAAGAAGAACTAAAGCAAGACGATGATCGTGTGTGACTTACATACCGGCGATTAAATACTTTTTCTGACCCAGATGATATAAGATCGGTGTATGTCTGGGCAAAGGTTCATTCATTCATTCATCTTCTGAAACCCCTCACTAGGGTTGGAGGTCTGTTAAAAGTTGAATTAATTTGTTTAATGCACATTTGGACCTTCTGAGAATTTTGAAAAATCAAAAAATTGAGATGAATTCTCTGGAGACCATTTGTCGTTCAGCAAAAATCAACCACACAACTTTGTTGCTTGTTGTAATATATTAATGGTGACTGTGTTTTTCCACTCGTATATGACATATAGTTTTACCAAAGACAGGCTGTTTTTGAGCAACGTTTGCTTTTTCAATTATGAAATGATAAATTGTGCATAACACCAAGTAATAAATAAATCAGCGTCACATTCTTCTGATCATATTACCCAATTCTGATTGGTAGTTACAGGTATTCTAACATCATGGAAATAACTGTTTTATTTGTCCATGACTGACTTCCACCACTGAACGTCTCCACTCCTTGTTTAATGTGTAATACGACGCATTAAAAGCGCTACGTGAAGCAACGGTAGAAATATTATCCAGCGCTGGTCACCGTAGCAACATGTATGCAAAAGAGCATGATAGCGGAAGTTTTTTAATGTCAGCTTTAAACGTATGCGTGACATAATTGACATACTGGGACCCCCTGCAGGATATTAAGGAGCGTGTGACATAATGAGGGTGAGGCCGGTCCGGAGAATGAACTCTTCACACTGACGGTTTCCTTTCTTGTCTCCTTCAGGATCTTGATACCTGACAGATTTTTTTGCCAGCCACACCTTGACGCCTGAGACTTGACCATAAAGACATGGAACAATGGATTAAAAAAAAACAAAAAAACAAAAAAAAAACAATACGTGAGACCAGACACCAGGGTCCTTCCTCTTGTCGCTCATTCTACACGAACATTTGCCCGCTAGTTGAATTCTAAACCACTGTGATCATCAGAAGAGCCTTTTGAGAAGCCTAACACGCTAAACCTCGAAACCACAGGCTGGGTTTAGCTTCGTCAAACTCACCCCAACAAGGGCTGCAAACAGCGAGCACTCTTATTCAGAGGGAAAAAAAAATCTAGCTAACCTTTGTTTTTTGGTTTTTTGTTGTTTTTTTTCTTTTTAATGTGTATTTTTTTAATTAACCAAAGGATAACTACGTAGATTGTTTGTAGATTGAAGCGAGGAGTTTGGAGGGGAAAAAAAAAAAAGGCCTGTGCCAAAACCAGAAATAATGTAATCCACATTCTTAGCCATTTAAAAGTCTCTATTTGGGTTGTTAACCCTTTAAAGCAGTGGGAGACGAGACCTTATTTGTGGACAGAAATTTCCCGTGACTATTGTCTAGTTTCACTGTGTCATATTGCGTAAAGTTTCTAAATGAAGAAGTATTGGCATTGTCGTACGTATTACCATATTTACTGTGATTCGTAATCCACCTCTAAAGACGAATTCCCCCCTCCCTTTTTTTTTTTTTTTGCGCAAGAATGGCCTCGAAGAGACACTTTTATCCAGGTTGTCGACGGCGCAAATTCATTTTGTTTTTTGTTTTTTTTGAGTTGGTATGGTGTTGAATATGCGTGGCTTTCACCGGGATACACGGTATGTGTCAGTCGAACCATTCCTGAGCTCAAGCCGAATGTCCTTAATGCTGTGTATTCTTCAACGGCGCAACAGTTACAGTCAAGCCTCCATTCACTCAGTGGATTTATTAATGGTCTAATTGGGGGAGGGGGTTTTAAAGCGGAGGTTCCAGAGGGGGAGCAGCACACGTTGGGTTTAACCCTCTCCCCCCCTTTTCACGCCTGCACTCTTGTCACCACCAGTATGACCACGATGACGACAACACGCTCAGACTTCAGGGGAGTCATTTGTGTATCTCTGTTGAGTCACGGGCATCAGCGCTGATGCACGGCTGCCAAAACAATGTTGTTCTTATAGATGGTGGCGGTGTTTTTTTTAAAGTGCATATTAATTGTTTTTTTGTTTTTTTTTTTTATAACAAATGCCTTTTGTGTACCGTTGTCTGTTTGGAGCACCACATGTACTTAATTTGAAGAGTCATCGTTTATAGCAGTAGTCCAACGTCTTTCAGCTTCGGCGTCAGCAGTAGCAGGTTGTGGGTCCTGTAACGGTTAACTGGATCCATTAGTTGTTTTTTTTTGTTTGTTTGTTTGTTTTTTCAAATCACACACAGGTTCCTATAACAGGACGGTTGACTGGTGGGCCCAGTGACTAGAAGTATTGAGTTTTTTGTTTGACTTTAATCACACTAAACTTTTGAACGCCGTCCTCAAGTGAAGGCTTCACCAGTAGCTACAGTATTTTAGGGAAGTCACACACATTTTGAATATTTACACTCTGGAACATGTGGCCTAAGTGTTTTCTTTCATCCAGCCCTGCGCCACTTCTGCACATTCGCTCACCGTCACGGCGCCTTGAGAAACGGCAGCGTTGCGTTTTGAACTCGCTGTAAGTGTGCCGACTCAGACTCTCTCAGCTGAGGAAACAAGGAAGAAGTGACTCTAGTCTCTGCCTTGAGCGCCGCTACATTCTTGACGACCGCCGGTGCACGATTCAACAGCCTCTGTCACCAGAAATCATGGAATCAGTGTTTTGGGGTGTTTTTTTTACATTTTTTTTAATTCGGGGGCTGCTTCCTCCCACTGGAGGACTCTTAACACACAGCTGCTGCATCACAGCAAGTGTTCTTTGAATCCGGTTTCTTTCCCCAAACGCCTCGCGCGTTCTCCTCTCTATTACTGTCTGCAGGTTCACCGTCGAACGGATGTGTTTGTACCGGTCTAATCTAGTGGAGTGCTTGCTTGTGGTGTTTGGTGTCCCGTGGCGTGTATGTATGTATGTATGTATGTATGTGTGTATGTATGTGTGTATGTGTGTATGGGGGTGTGTGTATGTGCTGTGAGAGCGGGGCTGCTCTCAGTCACATGTTCTTCAATACTTTGTTTTCTTCCCAGATGATTCAACTTCTTTCCATTTATCATGTAAGCAATTTAGATGCATAGACGTGCCTTCTATGCATATGCCTATGTGTATGTGATAGCTATTAAAGAAAAAAAAAACAGTGCTCTTCAGTTCCACCGCCATTCAAGAACCTGTAAACACTTAAATGTGAATCCTTCATCTGAACATCCTGAACAAAAAAAAAAAAAGGACAAACGGTGATCGCAATGCAAACAAACTATATTTTTTAACATGTATATTGTACATGAGTACCGGGTAGAGGAGAATGTACTTACTAAAACATATCTACTTGCCAATAAGATATACTGTATGTATATTCCTACAGCTTTCTCTGTGACACAGAGGGGCCTCTCACAAAGCTTCAGAGGTTTATTGTATGACTTTCAATGCAGTTAACCATGTTAACTTCCTCAGTAACAATAAATGGCGAGCTCATGCCTCACTAAAGTGGTGTCCATTGTCTTAGTCTATTACATGACAGGCTTCAAAATGGCAGTATTTGAATATTTTTTTTTTTTTTAATTTCATTCCTTAGAGTGTCAGGAAGTGTACTGTATACAACTGGTTCAGCAACAGCTCCTACAAAACAGGTGGCTGATACTAATACATTTTTCAATAAACGCTGAATGAAATGTATGAATAAGACATGTTTGGGCTTTTCTCTGCTGAAAACTTCATTCAAACGTAAAAGTATTTTTGTTTTGCGGGATGATACGAAGTGTATGTAAAACTCCAGCTAAATATTTCCATCTTGTCCAGATTATTCTGACCGTTGTTGCATTACAATACAATCCACTTTATTTATATATAATTTAAACAATAAGAACATGTCCAGAGTGTTGCACATGGAATAGTAAAAACAAATGAAATGAATATTCTCTAACTATTCTCTACCAGTCCTCATTAACATCACGAAAACCTTCATAAAAAGAAAAGAAAATAGTAAATGATAAGTACTGGACAAAAAAAAACTGCTGCAAATAAAACGGTAGTAAATAAGGTTCTCCGTCTTAATATCAAGATAGAACTTTTGTGCAGGTTTTATCACCTATTTCTATTCTTTGTATTCTGCTGCTGTATTCACTAATTTCCCCAGAGGAACTTTCCCGAAGGATTAATAAAGTACTATCTAATCTAATCTATTCTGCACTAATCTGTTGTTTCATTTATACAAAATTTTATTGAACACATGCTCAGTGTCTCTTGTATGCACTAACCATTTAATTCTCACTTAGATTCTTTTTATATTGTTGACATAGTTCAAGTCTTTTGTTATTGTATCTTAAAAACACAAACGAAAACCTACGCCTATTCTATTCCAAGAGTTAAATAGCAGTATATGGATCTGGTTTAAGTGTTGTACACAGGACGGTAATGTACACAGTCATGTACATTTACTGCACCTGCATCCTGTCTGTTGTGTGTGTGGGCTGTACTGTGGGTACATGCTTTATAGTACAAATAAAATAGGTTTTAAAATGAGGTGTCATGGAAAATAAGTGATGTCTTCTAAATGAAATAGCCAATTATGCTCATTTTTATAGTATTTGCTTTAATTGCAATGCAAAGGATATTTCTATACACTTCTATATTCTGCCACTTATTACCTATTCCTCTAGTTATAAATATATAAAAGTCAAATGCCCTGAAATTGATCTTTAAAAGAGCAAGTCATCCATCCCTTGAAGCAATTTGACGTGTTTTTAACTCCATTCTGAACACATAATTGTGTGTATTGAGTCATTTCCCAGTTATCTATAACAACCCAAACTCCAAACGCCCAATTAATTCATTACAATGGAAAATAAAATTTCTTCTTATACGCACTAAATGTTTCCCTCACTGGTTCAGTCTCCCTTCTGTTTGAAAGGTCTCCTGCTCTCCTTGCTCCTGGCGACCACAGCCCACCCAGACACTGACCAGTCATCTGACTGCCCTGAGGGACACCGCTTCAGAACGCCCGACTGGGGCCAGAGAACACACACTCACACTGTGGTTCCCTTCACTTCATACACAGACCGTGGCTAAACATCTTCAACCCTACAGTCTTTTCCAAAGAAACCATCTCCATTACATCTAGTCTTTATTGTAAATGTTGTTGCCCCCATGAATAATGACTGCATTAGTTAACCCAGTGTTAAATTTACTCTTTAGTTACATAGATTTTTTTTTTTTTTTGTCAGGCAAACAGATGAATCATGGTAGGATTCGGCGTCATGTGCAATGGGACTTTATATATTTCTATATTTATCTTGACTCCATCTTCCACAGCTTCTGGGGAATTACACAGATTTTTTTGAAGGAAAATAATATTTGGACTCTCCAGGAATTTGTCAATAGACTGGCTACTTTTACAACACACAAGTCACTGTTCATATTATGTCCATGTCAGTTAAATATGTATTCTGTGTTTTAAGTGTGTTTTGGTTTAAATAGTAATATATAAAGGAAAATACAAAATGTCATAGATTGGCAACTGATAACACAAAATAAATATGGAAAATACAAAAGTGCAAGATTGCTGAAGTGAATCCAAAGCCATAAGTGGCTGCAGTGCAAGGTGACAACAAAAAAATTCACCCAGTTACTATAAATAAAAAATAAATAAATAAGATGGACAGTAACAATGTAACAATGTAAACAGTACTATAAACAGTGTGAATACTGCACATCAGTGTAAACAGTACTATAAACAGTGTAAATATTACACTGTAAACAGTACTATAAACTGTAAATATTACACATCCATGTAAACAGTACTATAAACAGTGAAAATATTACACATCGGTGTAAACAGTACTATAAACAGTGAAAATATTACGCATCAGTGTAAACAGTACTATAAACAGTGTGAATACTGCACATCAGTGTAAACAGTACTGTAAACACTAAGTATGGCTGGCATTAACCTAAAACCTCTACATTAATCAGACATCTTATGAATATTTACTGAGTGCAGAAACTCGTCGGCCCAGTGTTATTTATATATCGAACCAATTGAAAACTCAGCATTTGATACTTGTCCTGAAGATCTGTCAAAATCTGTGCACAAAATGCATTAACTCTTGATCAGGCAAGTGACTATTTTTGGTCATTTCGACATACAGTACATCACAAAACAGCGATAGCAACACTTTTCATATACTATACATGTTCCTTTCACCTTACACGTATTTTACTTGTATTTTTTTTGTTTACTTTTTTTTTTTTTGCCAAACAATGAGTGTAAGGAACCAAATATGGTAACGTCAGTGAACTTGAGAGTGACCTTGATATTCTACTTAACATGAAGAAATGTAGAGAAATTTGACAAAAGGAATATGTTGTTATTGTAACCTCTGATAACACCCTAGGGTTGAAGTGTTGAATGTCAGAGTATTTCAACGAGTGAACTATCAAGGGTTAACAGCTGAAAAGGTTAACCCTCACACCACATGCATTCATTTACTCAAAAGTTATACAGAATACAACCCTCCAAAAATAAATCTAGTCATATTACTGTGATGCCATTTTTGAAAAAAATACATTTTATTTCAATGTTTTTTTTTTCATTAGACAATATTACAATTACTTTCATACACCACAAGCCAACACTCTCGACCCACGATGACGGGGGTCAGAGACAGTAGGCAAAAGAAAACAAAACAAATGTAGGATGATGTAGGAGGTGTGAGGTTAACGTGTCTCTGTGTGTGGTCCACTTATCTACGGTCTTTTCTTGTCTTGTCTTGTCCTGCTTTGACTAGTGTTGTTTTGTTGTGTTTAGTTTTGTTTTGTTTGGCTGTCATCTCTGACTCTGCCATTGTGGTTCAGGAGTGTGGACTTGTGGTGTATGAATGTAGCAATGTTTTCTACTGAAAAAATAAAAATCAAATATGAACAAAACAAAACACAACACACCAATTGGATATTATTTCATTTTTTTTTTTATTAGACAGTATTAGAATTGTCAATTGTCTCAGCTCACTTTGTCTTTTCTGTGTGAATACCTTCTACTGTGTTCTCCATCATGACTGCCTCCCGCTGCCTCTTCTTCCTTGAGTCTCTTTTTAGTCTCCATCATCAGGCAGACACACACACACACACACGCTCCTCGAGGGAGGGTTCAACATCTGATTTTAGATCTTCTGCTGGTGAGACTCTGCGCTTTAGCCTACGCTGGCCCACAAGGGGTGTCTCATGCCACCACTGGGGACTCTGATTCCTGATGGGTTATGACATCTCAGCAGTAGATGTAGGAGCACACGTACACACACACACACACACACGCACACACACACACACACACACACACACACACACACACACACACACACACACACAC
>JAPTHA010000005.1:30228187-30241965 GCA_029814585.1 Gymnapogon annona | reverse complement strand
TCTATCTATCTATCTATCTATCTATCTATCTATCTATCTATCTATCTATCTATCTATCTATCTCTCTCTCTATATATCAATCTATCTATCTGTCTGTCTGCCTATCTATTTCTATATCTATGTATCTATCTATCTACCTATCTATTTCTATATCTATCTATCTATCTATCTATCTATCTACCTACATATCTGTCTAGCTCTCTGTCAGACTGACTGTATCTATCTATCTGTCTATTTATCTCTCTATCTATATCTATCTGTCTATCTATCTACCTATCTGTCTGTCTGTCTATCTATCTATCTATCTATCTACCTATCTACCTACCTATCTGTCTCTGTCAGACTGTCTATCTATCTATCTGTCTCTCTGCCTCTGTCTGTCTGTCTGTCTATCTATCTATCTATCTCTTTGTCTCTCTGTCTATCTGTCTATCTACCTATCTGTCTATCTCTCTATCTCTCTGTGTCTCGGCCCGGGCGGCTGTGGCTCAGTTGGTAGAGCGGGTTGTCCAATGGCCGAAGGGTCGGCGGTTCAAATGTCCACATGTCGAAGTGTCCCTGAGCAAGACACTGAACCCTAAGTTGCTCCCAGTGGAGCCTGGCAGCGCCTTGCATAGCAGCAGTCGCCCACTGGTGTGTGAATGTGTGTGTGAATGGGTGAATGTGGGGCCAATGTAAAGCGCTTTGGGCACATATGTGTAGAAAAGCGCGATATAAATGCAGTCCATTTACCATCTATCTATCTATCTATCTATCTATCTATCTATCTATCTATCTATCTATCTATCTATCTATCTATCTATCTGTCTCTGCCTCTGTCCGTCTGTTTATCTATCTATCTATCTATCTATCTGTCTCTGCCTCTATCCGTCTGTTTATCTATCTATATCTATGTCTATGTCTGTCTATATGTCAATCTCTCTATCTATCTCTCTCTATCGCTCTCTCTCTATACATATATAGATATGTACATACCGTCGATCTGATGGACTCAACACAGGCCTTCATCAGAGTTAGGTTTGTTACCGTTCAGCATAGACTTGACTCTTCTCACAGTTTTGCGTCAGTAGAACACCAGCGTTCACACTGTGCTTCTGCAGGTACATTTTAGACTCAGCCATAACCAGTCTCTCAGTCGCCGCTCAAAGTCTTATTGCTTTTACATCAAAGTAATGACAGTTTGAGTGGACGTATGTTACACATGTCCCTTAAAGTGCATGCCGTTTTCATTTCAACCACTGCCAGTCACAGGGTTTGGGAATTACTGAAGTCTATAAAACGTGTAACTAATAAAGTCATCTTATTTATTTGTGTGTTTAATTATTCACAGGAAACACAAAAAATGAAGAGATTTAGAACCGCAAGAGTCATTGAACAGATGACTCAAATTCTATAAATTCAGTGCATCAATAATGTCTTTAAAATGATTAAATACTGTACAAAGTCCTGATTTGTTTTTCAACTTTATACTTAAGGCAGTGTAATAAATAAAATGCTATGAATCGTTTTTATTTACAACTTTTGAAAAATTGCAAAAATAAATACACAAATAAATAAAAAATGACAATTGTGAATGTATAAAAATGCAAGTATTGTTTTCCAGGCTGCGTTACATTGTTCCTACACCTGCCGCAGGTAGAGCTTCTCGTAGGTATGAACTCCTGTTTTATCTCAGCCCTGTTGAGAATGAATCCATATGGTGTTGCATTCAATCTCCATCATGTCCGCGTTGATTTTTGTTACATTACTCGCCTCGGTCCATGTGGAAAAATCACAAACCGTCTTAAAAATCACAACACTTATTCCTTTACGCTGTCTGATCGGCTGCAGAATGAAATGACACTGAAACACAGTCACATGATAAACACTGCTATTTTCCCAGCTGAGAGTCACCGTGTGTTTCTACAGAGTATTTGAAGAAGGTCTACCTCAGCCTGGTTTTCTCTCTCTCTCTCTCTCTCTTTCTCTCTCTCTTCCTCCTCCTTCCAGGATCGTAAGTCTGTTCAAAAATATCTGACATCTGAGAACATATACTGCCTACGAGACATACTTTAATCCTTCAACTCTGGCACATAAACACTGCCCACAGGCCGGAGTCCCCAGGTGGCGTTCAGTTGCATTTCACACTGGTGTTTAAGGCTCGTCTCCGCCAGTTCCGCAACCCTCTCTCAGTCATCGGTGTCAGAGTCAGTGATGCTCCACAGTCTTTTTCCTTTTTTCTCATGCAGACCAAGCATTTTCAGTGGGAATATATCTGCCACTTCTAAATCATTTATACATCTCAGCAGAAAAGTTAATTATAAAAATGCTCACTCCTCAACATTTTTTTTTCTTTCATGACAAGATTAAACTGTGTAGCACCACACAATTATTTAACCTCCGCTAATAAAAAAAAAAACACACACACACACACAGACAATATAATTGGCATAGTAAGTATTGTGTTCAGTATTATGAGGGGAAATAGTCCATCTATGCGTCAGGTCAGTTCTAGATTTCATCTGGATCCACATGGTCTTAAATGTTGCTTCACTAATCTGTTTGAGTTCAATTGTGTTTTAGAGTTAAAGGATAAAAGAGAACTCTGAATTTTCAACAGTTGTAAAAATGTTTACGTTCAGATTAAATGTGTGGAAGGCAGTGTTTTTGTGGCCTCTGTGGCAATAAAAGTATTTGTATTAGATCAGCCTGGGGTGAATAAAGTGGTAAAGAAAAAAAACAATCCTTACACCGAGGAACAGACAGACAGTAGGCAAAGGTAAAGATGAAATTGATTACATTTAAGGACTAAATCACACACTCATCTGACAGAGATGTCCTGGTCACCCCGCTTTTTAAAATCTCTGTGCTTAATTATAACAATACATAAAGAATTCCTCTGAAATGTTGGTTTCACATAAACAGATTTCTGTTGCAAATAGTCCTGGCATTTTTGACTATTGTTCTTAAGGTCCTTGGGTAAGACCCTTCACGACACTGCCTACTGTAGCCACAAGGGGGCATGTGTCTCCTTGTGCCAGTTAAAGCCTGGTTGTGTCAGGAAGGGCATCTGACATAAAAACTCCTGCCAAATCAAATATGTGAATTGGATTCATGGTGGCAACCCCAGAGGGGAAAAGGCCGAAAGAATTCATGTTCTTAAGGTTGGAGTCATCTGGGTTATTTGTACACGTGTGAGGAGGCACTGTGCCAGAGGATGCTAAAACAATCCAATCCAACTTTATTTATAAAGCACTTTAAAACCAACTACAGTTGCGACAAAGTGCTGTACATCAGGCTTATAAACAGCAACAGCACAATAAAGTAAAACAATAAATAACAACTAAAAGTAGCAAGTTACAAATAAAGCAACAGTCATCAAAACAATACAAATAAATAAAATCAATTGCAAACCATAAAAGCAATAAAAGAAATGAAATCAGTATCTCATGTTGGATGGAAAGCCAAAGAATAAAAATGGGTTTCAAGATGAGTTTTAAACATTTTTTTAAAAAGTTTTAAAAACAATATAATAATACTATAAATAATTGTGGAACTGGCAAAATGGTGGTGGTAGTAGGTGTGAATCTAAATAAGTAAATAGGTGAGTTAGGCTGTAGAGTGGGTCATCCAATAACCGAAGGGTTGGCAGTTCGAATCTCGTTTTGTCCTCTATTGTGTCCCTGGGTAAGACACTTCACCCACCATGTCTCCCGTGCCTCTGTATGAATGCACATGAACCGGTCAAGTTGTCCAGGGTTGCCTTTGAGTATCTGGCATAGGCTCCAGTGCCCCCACCCCCCCACCTCAAATTCCATGGGAGAAGATTTTTTTGTTTTTTTGGGGGGGGGGACATAAACAGGACTTTTCCACTGATAACAGGAGGATAGTCTTTCCACATACTTCCACAGACCCAGACTAGTTTAAAACATAGCGACCAAGAGGGAACATTTCATATAATCTAAAACCTGCTGCCTACAAATCCATCCATGATGTAGTTAGCAGCGTTATTCCAAAACTCATAAGGTTGTAATATTAAAGCAGATGAATAAAGCCCAGTGTTTGTGTGCTTGGTTCTTCACAGATTCACTTGAGCCCACCTATCAACAGCTCCAGAGGATGAAGCTGGACAAGAGCCCCTTCGTGGTCGTGTCGGTCATCGGTCAGGAGCTGCTGACCCATGGTTTCCACGGAGCCTCTGTGGTGGTTCTGGAGGCGGGGCTGAAGATCGGCACGTGCTCGCTAAAGCTCCGTGGGTCCGTCTTCTCTGCGCTAAGCTCTGCCTACTGGTCTTTAGGCAACACGGAGAAGAGTATGGCCTACATGCAGCAGGACCTGGAGGTCACAAAGACTCTAGGTGAGGTGAAGGAGAGAACACTGGGTAGTGGGAAGTAAGATGGAAGTCAACGGAGTAAATGTATGGGATGTGTGTGGTGTTTGTGTTGTTCGTAGGTGATCAGTTGGGTGAATGCCGTACTCATGGGAACCTCGGCTCGGCACTCTTCTCCAAAGGAAACTACAGAGAAGCGCTGGCCAATCACAGACACCAGCTAGTTCTGGCCATGAAGCTGAAAGACAGAGAAGTACGTTTGCTATCATTCTAGTACGTACAGGGCCCATGTGCGTTGAGTAAGGGTTCACGTACAGTGAACTAATTATTCTGAACTTGTTAACAACGGCAGTTTTGAGACCAAGAGTTTGTATTTTGGTTGCTGTCATGTTGGGTCTTTGAACAAGGAAGTGACCATATTTGGACATAGTTGCACATTATAGGAGAGCAAGAGTTGATGGGTGAGCTAATGCTAAAGGCTAGCATAGTAATTTGATCTTGTAAAATAAACACAACCAGGGTTAAGTTGTCTATGACGAAAGAACTTCATTTATTCAATGATCAGAAATTTTAACCCTTGTATTATGTTGGAAAAAAATTACATTGATTATGTTGCAGGTCATTTTGACCCGTACTCTGTAAATCCACTCAAAAAAAACAGGTTAATCCAATAACAACTTTATTTTAGATTATCTGTGGTCATGTGAAGCCCTTTGAGACCTATTGTGTGAGTAAGGGCTATAGAAGTAAAATTTGATTGATTGATAAACAATTAGACAAGACACATACAATACATTTTTAAATTCCAAAACTAAATTTAAGAACTATTTCATTAACCTTTTCAGCTGTACAGCTGTACAGCTGTACGTTGCTGTGCCTTTGCCCAGATGGTCAACACCTCCTTTGGTGGAGTTATAGTCCAGGATCATTTGTGTCTTCATATCTTTTCTTGTGCTCATTACAAGAACTTTTTTTTTTCTCTTTGGCCATTATGAAACAACTGTTGCTGTCTCCAAAATATTAAGGAATGAAAAGGTCTGCCCAACGTCTTCAGAATTTCTCTTCTCAGATGCTCCTCCAGGAAGATTTCCAGTGTACACATGCATATTCCATGCATAGCTAGATTTTGCATCACAGGCTGCCCATATTTTGATGCCATACTTGGCAGCTTTGTTGGGCATGTACTGTCGGAAAGGACAGCGCCCCCTGAATGGAACAAGGCGCTCATCTACAGTAACATCGGGACCATGGGGGAAAATTTCGACCCATTTATCCCATACATGTCTTTGACGTCGACCAGCTCTGGTGTCACCAGAGACATTGATGCTAGAAATATTGGCCTTCTTTTCTCTTAATTCCGTAAACTTGCAGTTGCTTCTCCCTTTGACCTGTACACTCCAGCTAATACCAGAATTCTGATGTAAACATGCAAGTCAGTCTGATCCAGTGGCTTCCATTTTTCTTGAAATACACACCTCCTCTCCAAGTTTGTCACGTCCAGTATAATCCTTTCTATTGGTAGGGATATGAAGAGCTGAAATGCTGACTGCAAATCGTGTGACTTCATGCGACAGCAAATCTTTTAGAACCTGGAGTCATTTTGATGATATTGGAAGGTGACAGTCTTCCTTGGCTTTGTTGTGGTGAGGTTGACCATTTTATATTTATACAGTTCAAAATCTGAGAAAGTTGAAGGCCTCTTCAACAGTAAACCTTCTGGAACTCATTTTTGGTGTGTTTGAGATGACATGAGAAAAGTGACAAGGACGAGTTCCTACTCTACACACACCTAGGTCTCTGGGTTTGGATGGCTCTTCAAAGGGAATCAAAATACAAATTCTTGGGCAATCAAAACAAAGTACATCAAAGAGACATGTTTATTTTAGATCTGAAAGCTACTTACCCACATTAAAGTGTCCGGGTCAAAATGACCCATAACATCATCTTTGTATACAAACTCTGCACAGACACTACTCTACACATCAAACTGTCCAGATTTCACACACAAGTCCATGACCTTAGATGAGGAAAAGTCACAAAATTCCATGAAGAACAAGAAAGGATATCCAGTACTTTGGTAAACCCAAAAACTGAAACAGGTCAAATTGACCCATCACACCTGTCAATCAAAGCCAGGCGTTAAAGCCTTGAGATTACCCAAAAATCATATTATTGCAGGACTTTAATGATGGATCACCAGAACACTTAAACAATGAAACCACTGTGACGTATGTAAACTATATCAGCTCAGTATTTTTCAAAAAGGTCAGTGTATGTATGTGAGAACTGGGAATTTTTGGGGATCAGCCTCTAGTAGTCGACAGTGGTATTGCATGAAGAAAATACACTAAACTACAGGTGGAATATTGGTTGGAAAATGACAGTACATTTTTGGCTTCATTAAATATATACATACATGTAAAATGCTGTTCCCATTGCCGAGAGATTATAGAGGCCCATTATGGAATGAAGCATGCCAACCCTATAGAAATACACAATAAATCTTATACTGCTGTGACAAATGGCAGCACTGTCCATACCCAAGGGCACCAATAAGAAGACAGGATGATTATGGGTTAAAGAAAAAAACGTCTTCACCAATTTTATTAGGAAGTAAACATATTCACCACATTTTTGGCACCTCCCTCTGACTCATAGTATTTCTAGCACGATGGGAAAGCCATAACAGGCATGTTAAAAAAAATAATTAAACATTATTATGACAGTATGAATGATTACAGCTCAATTTATTTTAACATTTGTTGCACTAAAATACACAAACCCTGAGCACAATATTACTATTCTTCATTAGTCCCTAGATTTAAAAGACGTTAGCCTGTTTCTATTTGTCCAATACAAACAAAGAAAGAAGTAGCAAATAAACACACAAAAAAACGTTTTGAATTCACAGCTTCTTCCCTTATAAGCTTCGTGCGGTCTTTATTTAGCCTCGTCTTATGGGAGTAGCGACAGCATTCTCATTCTTCCTCGTGTTCATCATCTCTACGACTTGTATCATTGCAGGGTCTATAGTGCAGTGTTGACATTGACTGGGTTCATTGTTTGGGGTTTAATGCTCTGTTATGGCTCTACAGTATATATGATATGACAGCTCTGTTTATGTAAGGCTGTAGATATTGGCCACATTACATTACATTGTCCTCATAGATATGCACCGAGCACAGGCTGGATTTACTTCTTCTTCTTTGGCTGTTTGGAGTGATTCGGCCTTTGTCCCTGACTGCAGACTCGCTGTCTCATTTCTTCTCAAAAGTAGTTTTTCTTTGCCTCGGGCTCCGACTAAACTCACCGTCTCTCTGCAGAAACAGTTTGGACACTCGTGAAAACCATAGTTAATTAGATCGCTGTTACCGATTAGACTTTGGCCCCTTTATGTCTCCAAACACAAAGTAAAGCTGTCAGGTTGTTTGTGTGTGTTTACCTTAGTTTAACGACTCCCATTCGCTCGTGTGACTGTGTACACACGTACTCTATTGTGTATATGTATATGTAGGTGTATATTTTGTTTGTAGAAGCGCTGATAAGAGGGCTTCCAGCTGGTCACATGACCCACATGGCAGCCAACCGGAAGCAGCGCAGAAATTTTTAGCAATATCCCTACGGGGATAAATAAAGTATTTATGGATTGATTGATTGATACACAATGCAGTGAGGACAGCCTAAAGAACTTTGTGTTGTGGTAGATCCAATTACGTCTCACAGGAATTTGTATTGGATGAAATTCCATGATTTTTGCACCCGTAGCACAGTTTGTTGATTCTGTTAGTATCTCTTCAATAATGTATCAGAAATACAGTGGTCTTTAGCCAAACTTGCATGTCTGTATTCATCAGCTATTCACATATTGTGTTCACATCAACTATTATTCTTCAGCCTCATTTCGAATTTAAGAGTACGCACAAAGATGTCATTTACAGTAATAGTGCTCACATTGAGCCTATTTATTGAATTGAACTGAACTGAATTAAATTGAATATACCTTTATTCGTCCGTGAGAGGAAATTTCAGACAGCAGCATAACACAAAGAGTAGAATAAAAGGAACACAGCAGAACAGATACACAAAAAAATTTAATTCTTGCACAACATGGACAACATAGACAGTATACACGATTGAAGTCCCAGAGATGATAACGATAACGAGGGGCTCTGAATGTGTCATCTGGAAGCAGAGACGAAGTGAAAAGTCCTCACAGCCACTGCTAGCATAGCGCTTTCAGCTGTTAACCGCTAACAGTTCAAGCGTGACCGTTTTATAACTGCAAACACAGATATAATACCTATTCATGTATTTATATTTAGCGATCTCTTTAGAGTAGTTACATGTAGTTTGTATTATTGGTGAAATATACTTTCCTATTGCATTAGGCCGATGAAATATCTAATATACACTTCATAAAGCTGAGGGGTTTTTTTTTTCACAAATAATAGAACTCTAACCTTTTACTGAACGACTCGAGACACTTCAACGTCACGAGATTGCGTTGTCACTGAAGTTATTTTCTCTCTCCTCCTCGCTGTCCTCTGTGATATGAAATTACATTCAATATCTCGCGTTAATTTTCTCATTGCTCTGTGTAATACGACTGGACAGATAGTCTGATGATTGTGTTGTAGCTCAGACAGATGTTCGCGCTACGTCCACTTTTATTATGACGGCGCCGCGGCCTCTGCAATATTCTGTAAATGGACCCCGGGAAGACGTCACACTCACACACTCCCCCGGACACACACAGTCACTTAATAGCATGTGATTGCATCCTGGATCCAGAGAGTTCGATTGAACACCTGTCACGAAGATGAATGAGGGTTTGAGCCAGTTCATTTTAATGAAACCAGCGAGCGCCTAATAGTGGCTCAGTCTACGTCTAGGTGTGTATTTGTCCCAGCGTCTTTATGTTCCGCCCACGTTTGCTTGCGGTTTAAGCTCCCGTGCTTCCAGAACATTATTCTGGTGCACATACGTTCAGTTTGTTCAATTCCTGTTTATCTGGGAGCCCACAGGGGAGCTCTGAGGTGCTCCGGATCGAACCCAGACAGGATAAGTGTGTCCAGATTTCTTCCCCCCGTCTGAGCCGGTGTGTGTCCATGTCCATTTATTTGTCCACGTGTGTCAGCATCCGTAAAACAGGCAAGAGACGAGTGTTTATCTAGTTGACAGATGATTATTGAGCATCCCGTCCGCAGGTGCATGGCCTCAGACGACTCAAACCTGGTCATCAACACAAATCTATACCTCCTCGCCTCGTGTGTTCGTCTCCCACTGTGTGTGTGTGTGTGTGTGTTTGTTTGGGTTGCTGTGGTACGTGTGTTTATTTGTGGAGTGTGAGTGTTTCCAGACACTGCGCTTCAAACCAAAGACACTTCTGCAGACAGCCATGGCTTTAAGCTACAGCCGAGTCCAACGCAGACGACACCTTCATGACACGACACAGTCCGACACAGTGGGACGAGTTATTCAGTCACATTTGAGATGATGATGATCCGCTTCTGTCACTTTGATTACTTTTGTGTCCGTCTGTGTACAACAACTATAGCTCATAAAGACATATAGTCATACATCTGAGGTACCTACAGGACTGCACATTCTGCACTTGTAATTCTCTCTGCTTTTGGAAAATATAGTGAAAGTGACGTATAATTAAATATAGTTAAAATATATAAAATATATAACATCTAAACTATATTAATTCTAAATTCACATATAGAAATATAAATCAATTATATATATTATATATAAATGATAAATTATCTCTAATTATTTATCTATATTTATATATATAATATATACATTTCCTTTACCTGTATATAAAATATATATAGTTTGAATATAGTTAAAATATAGTTGACTTGACGATCATTTTTTGTCAGATTCTGTGCGTGATGCTGTTTTGCTGTTGTCGTTATCTAACTAGAAACTCTGCATTTTGTTTCCTTTTCGGGCTGAACTTTAAGTGTTTTGACAACAAGGACAGTGAGTGAACAAACGCATCAGCATTTTTCTTGAATAGTTTGTGTTCATTACACACTGTACATTGTCGTGGTTTAATTAGGGCCCGAGCACTGACCATGCCATTGGTCAGCGAAGGCCCTATTGTAATTCTAATGTTTGTTATTATTTAGTATGCGTTTATAATGAATCCAAAACATTCCCACATTGACCTGACACAGAATCTGTTCTTTAACGGTGTTAGGCAAAACTCTCTTGACAAGGACCCAGACGCAGACCGAAATACCTGTAAAAAATATAGGTTTTTAGTTTAAGATTTATCCAAGAACTTACAGTTATGAATTAAAAAAAAGTTTTTATATTATTAACAAAAAGAAAACGAAAAGAGTTTGACACACACATACATACACACGTACACACACACACACACACACACACACACCAACAAAACCGCTGCAATTTAGAACACTGCTAGACAAGCAGGTCTTTTAAGATCAAACCTCACCCCAGTAGGACACTTTTGACAGAGCTGTTTTTGTAATGACATAATCTGTGTCATCTCTTGGACGCGTTTTTCATTTTACTACATTGAAAACCTTCTCTTTTTTGTTTGCCCCAAACAAACAATGAGATTGAGCTCCAGGGAATACAACACTTTAAAGAGTGCACGGTCTAATGAAGCTCAGTTGGTAAGGCAGCAGGCTGGTGCATAGGGGACCCGGGTTTGATTCCCGGGATGAGCGTCCATTGTGGGTCCTTGAGCAAAGACCATTCACGCTACTGACTATAACCGTAGCCACAAGGGGACGTGTGTCTCTTTGTGCCGGTACCCAAGCCCGGATACATACAAGGGTTGTGTCAGGAAGGGCATCCAACGTAAAAACTCCTGCCAAATCAAATATGCAAATCGGATTCGCTGTGGCGACCCCCGGAAGGGAAAAGCCGAAAGAAAGTTTATTGCGAAAAATAAAGTGAGACTTTTCAGATCACGTCAGAAATTCTTCTTGCGTCTCAGCATCTTTTTTTTGCAATATCACACAAAAGGCGAAAATGAAAAATGATGAACGTAGATGGATAGAATGCATCGCTAATGTCATAATTGAATTTAGCAACAATAACACATGAATCACTGAATAAGGTAAAAGTAGAATATATTGGTACATGTATCAATATTTGAAACAACAGACCACATGTCCAAAGTCTTGTCTGAAGAACATTTATAGCTTCAAAGTCTTTGATACAGTTTACAATTTCCATATTAGGTATTTGCTATACATAATACCGTTCACCCCTTCTATATAAGTGTATGCCATTCAAACAAGAATCATGGCTCAACCGACCCGTACAGTGACTGATACTGTCACTGTAGCCCAAAAGGTTACAGCGGTCAGTTAAGATGCAAGATGCAAAGTGAGGTGGGATTGAGCTCTACATTTAATTTCAGAATTCAGTGTTTTCAGTTTAGGAGTTTAGGGGGGGGGTGATTGAATGTCCCTGTTGAAAACCTGCTAGATCTCTCCAGGCCTGTTTATTGAGCTCAGCGCCACACTGCCACAACTAATCTTTCTGTCTCTATTTGTCTCTCCTGTTCTATTTCCATGCATTAGAGATCTGTCTTGGCTTTTCTGCACCTTTTCTGCTCAGAGGGGTTTTTATAGTTTCTACATATATATATACATACACACGGCCACTTTAATATTAAGCAGATTGATATTTTGCAAAATGTCAGTTGTTAGTCTGTCTTTTTTTATAAATATATATATATATATCTGACATAAGCGATACGTAGATGTGCGTGTGACACATCGAGTCCCAGACATAATATGATTGGATTTTTTTGGTGTTTTCTTTTGTTTCGGAAACATGGCGTCCTTAAGGGAAATCAAACACTTGTCTGGCCGGTTGACTGTACACACCGGGGCATCCTCGTCATTTATTAAATCTCTGTTTCCTGCTTGGGAGGCCGCCGTGGAGACGTGTCAAGTGGATTTTATGTGTTTGCACTCATCACTATGCAGGGAATTGGGGTTTCAGGAGCGGCGCGCTGTCATCTTTCCCCGACGCACACATGCTAAGAGCACGCCTGAAGACACACACGTGAACAAACGTGGAAAGAGCACAGTGTCCGGATGTTCATTAGCAGTAGTAAATTCCACAGAAGGTCACTTCAGATGTGAAAGGAAGGAGTTTCAGTGACAGTTTTCAGGACTCATTAAGGCTCAGTTACAGGAATCATTTGCATTATCTATCTCCTTAAGTTGTATTTGAATTACTGTACCGTTTTATACTATATGTTCATTTCAATGACAAGTTTTTTTTTAGATTTAAAAAAAAAATACATTTTTATCCTTTTTATTTCAGGAAGAAAAAAAAAAGAAATACCTCAGTGTAATTGGCTTATTGCTTGTGATCATACGTTGACGTGTAGATCGACGAGAGCCAAAGATTGAAGTTGCAGATAAATTTTTCACTTACGGAATCTGAATCCAAAAGAAATCAGTACTGTAGAGAAAGACAGAGGCGGAGAGCGCACGTGGGATATAAATGAGTAAGGAACATGCTAATAAGTCCTCTTCAATAATTCATCGTGTCTCCTCCCTCCCTCCCTCTCTGTGCCTCTCTCTCTCTCTCTCTCTCTCTCTCTCTCCCTCCAACGTTCTTTAAACTTGCAAACATTTCATTAGAGTCTCAGACTTTGGCTTCATTCTTTGCTGTCCTTCACTGTGTGCTTTCAAAGGTCAACTTCAGATTTTAATTTTCTGAGTTGGTGGAGCCGGTGTGCGGAGGCGTGTGTGTTGGTGTGAACACTGTGTGTGTGTGTGTGTGTGTGTGGTTGTAGTCTGTGTTCAGAGAGGGCCCTAACTTAATTACTGTCATTGCAATTGTATAGAGGACAGTCTATACCTCAGGACAGGGCTTGTTTATAATTGCGTCACGTGGTGTGTTTGCAGAGATGATCAGTGTTAGGTCTCAACACTGTCGGATTATTACCCATGATTTCATCACACGCTGGAAGAAAGATCTGGTTCGTTGGAGGGTGTGTTGTTACAAAGTGTCGCACCTTACCAGCACGTGGACGCTCCGAAATCTAACGAGCAGAGCTAGACTCTGTGTATGGTGTTAACATGCACACACACACACACACACACACTTGAACGCAAAGTGACTCGTGGAACGCATGGATACAAAGTGCCGTGCTTGTCTCCATTTTTCTGTGTCATTTGTAGAAGATTGTTCTTCGGACCTCACAGCTATTTCCCACGACTCCTCAGAGTGATCAATACCAATAAACTTAAGATTAGTTAGCAAATGCGGAGGCAGGTTCCCAATCACTGAAGCAAGAGCAGGACGGAAACCGGGATTTCTCATCTGGACCAAAGAGATTAGTGTGATGAGAAGAGGAAACAGACATGATCTGTGGAGTGTGTTGCTGTGCTTGTGTGTGTGTGTGTGTGTGTGTGTGTGTGTGTGTGTGTGTGTGTGTGTGTGTGTGTGTGTG
>JAPTHA010000005.1:30207168-30217540 GCA_029814585.1 Gymnapogon annona | reverse complement strand
GTGTGTGTGTGTGTGTGTGTGTGTGTGTGTGTGTGTGTGTGTGTGTGTGTGTGTGTGTGTGTGTGTGCGTGTGTAAATATACATACTGGAGATACTGTATGTAAAGACATTGTAATCACTTACTGTTACTGGTGACTGTGTCACAATGTCACTGTGCAATTTAACAATGTAATGTAATTTCAAGGCAGTGTAACAAAGGGAGGTCTGCATGTAACAGTGTAGATAGTGCGTTGCATGGAATCATAAGAGACAAATAGAGACAAAAAAGACAAACTAAGACAACTCATTCAAGAGTCTGGTTAGACCACGTCTATATGTAAAACGGTTAATAATCATAATAATAATTTGAAAAAATAATAATAATAACCATCATCAGTTTTATGGAAAAAAGTAAAGATCAAAGTTTATTTATATAGTGCCAACCCATTATAACAGTTATCTGTTGTTATTATTATTATTATTATTATTATTAACCATTTTACTGGCTGAGGAGCCAATCATAATACATTAATTATCAATTCTGTCACGACAGCAATGCATTGTTGTGGAAGGTTATCCATGGCTCCGGTGTTAAACAGAACAGACCACATATTTGCAGATAGAGAGGCACCCGGGCATGTCTCTGCTGAGCAGTGACCCGTCTCTGTCTAATTCGGCTTTTTGATGGCAGGCGGCGCTGCTTCCAGAGGGGAGCGGAGATCACCACTCTGCTCCTCTAATCTTTCACTGCTGTCTCAGCCCAATACTCTGTCATCAGATCTCGGCTAATTCTCCACACTTCTAATCCCCCCGGCGCTGCACCCCTTCCCGCTGTGTCCCCTCTGCGTTGGCGGGGGGGATCCCACAACAGCACTCGACAGATACAGGTGCTTTAGCGATCAGCCTCAGAGAAGAGTGTGGTAGATTTTTTTTTTTTTTGCATGAGTGAGGGTCTTTATGTGTGTGTTTGTGTGTGTGTATGCACACAAGCTCACATCTGCGTTGGGTGTGTGTGTGTGTGTGTGTGTGTAAGGTGAGAGTGGTGGTTGCGGGGGGGTAACAAGCTATTCCAGCCAACACTGCAGGCTTCTTTGTAATCCTCTTAGTGCGAGACCCCAATGAAGGAGGTCTCCTGTTCCTTATCAGCAACTGCCTCCTCCTCACATAAACCTGCCTCCTGTGTGTTGTTTCAAACGGGCTTACGTGGGTCTGAAATATAATGTGCATCGCGGCTTGCTTCAGGTTTCTCCTGTGGAGTCATTTTAACTTCCACCTTTGGCACCGAATTTGGTTTGTTAGCATTCATACATCATTGAACACCTGCATTGTTTATCCCAGTTATTGTGCATATACGACTATATTTATAACCAGTAATGGATTTGTATTATTTATTATTGAATTACTTTTTTTAATCTACTTCTTTTTTTTTGTTTTATATTTTATTTTTTTATTTCTCATTAGACAACAACATTACATTGCATCACACAACACTCACATTTGTTCACCATCAGGCCACGCCCCCCCACCCACATTAACAAGGCCAGAGGCGTCAGCCAAGACAAAACCCAAACAAAACCAAACTGCACAAGACAAGACAAGACAGAGACAAGACAAGACAAATCTACTTCTTTTCTATATTGGTTTTTGATGCAGAAGTGACTTATTCATAGGCAGTATGTGTTTGGCATTTTGGTATTTTATACATTTTCTTTTTGATACTCCTCACTCGGAGGACTTCAATAAGATATTAAAAAAAATGTTTCCATTTATCCGGAATACATCTTACAGATATTTTACTTTTCAAGACTCGTCCTTTTTTTTTTTTTGCTAAAACACTGGTCAAGTAAAATATGAAACACCTCAGTCATGGCTGTTTCAGATCAGATTTACACACATGACGGTTACAACAGGTTAAATACGGGCGGACCATACAAACATATGACTCATTACTTTAAAAAATATATATTTTCTTTACATCATTATCTAACAGTTACGCACACATCCCTAATAGTTACACACACATGCCTAACAGTTACTTACATTATTGTTACAGCAGGATAAAAAGGGGAAGACGATACAAACGCATGACTCATGACATTTAAAAAAAAAATTGTTTCTTGACGTCGTTACCAAATGGTATCTTACTATGACAATTTAATCAAAAATATGACCAGTTTTGTCTTCTGAAGGCGAATGCAGCTACACATGCACAGGAGGTCTTAGGGATCCTGTGTTCCAACACCTAGTTTACCTCTGACAAATGAGACTCACACTTAGGCTTTTTCCTCTACACAGTCTGACAAGAAAGCCACATGTAACCTCTTCCATCTGGTGTCTCGACAACCCCCCCCCCTCCCCCTTCCATCCCTTCTCCCCCTTTCTCTTCCCTCTCCTCTGCCCTCTCTCTGCCTCCACTTCTGCTGTCACAGATATTTAACATATTGAACGTGGTCTTGATGGTGTTTAAACAAGGCCTGCACTTGTTACGCAGAGGATGTATCAGAGCATAAAGTGGAGCAATGTGAATTTAAAAAAAAAAAAAAAAAAAGATGAAAATAACCGCCGTGAAAAACGAGTTATCGCTCAGTAATGGTAAAAAATCTGAAATGGAGGGGACCTTAATAGAGTTTATCGTTGACCTCTCCGATGCGTATGAAGCGGACGCCTTTGAAAATAAATGATACAGCGCTTTGTAGATTTGCGACATTAATAAGAAAGGCAGATGAGCGATCCAGGTCACCTAATAGATTTATATTTGCTCTAATTCAAGCCTTATTTAGACGAGGATGACCCGGTTAAAGCATTTACATGAGAGCTGCAGTAATCACAGTCTGGTTTTTTTATGTCATTTTCAGTAATCAGGTCCTAACGGTGCATGTGAGCGCAATTAAAGAACAGGCAGGTTTTTTTCTGTCTTACCCTTTTATTTATCCATGCTGCAATATTGATATATGGCGCAGGTGAATCTGGGCAATGCTGAAATGACTCTGAAGATATCAACGATAATATTAGTTCAAGTTCCACATTCAGACCAATTCAATCTCATGTCGGTCAAACCAGTACACTACACGCTATACAATACAACATAATAACCTAAAAATACTCACAACTCCAAATTTTATCATGTATTTACAGTCAAACAAAGCAGTATCTAACAGAAAATGTGAACAACCTGAAATTACTTAAGAAGTTAGTGCAATTTTAATAATATTCTGCCTGTTATCAAATATTCTGTCAGTTATCATTTAGTTATAAGTTATATAAGTTGTAAGTTGAAGTATATATTATTATTGTCAGTTATAATGTGCAGTGCGTATGTAAATGTTAAACTGGAGTATAATGGTTAAAATTGCACTCATCTTTTCAGTTTGTTCATGTTTATTCACGTCTCTTTGAAGGACCGTTTTTAGATGTGAACATTTTCGTCACATAATTTGACTTGTTTCACTCTAAGAATGTGGAGGAAAGTTTGGAGTTGACATTATTTATACATTATTACGGTATTATTTTACTGGTTCGGCCCACTTCAGATCAAATGGACCTGAATGAAATGAGTTTGACACCCCTGATATATGGACTCAGTATGGGTGGCTGTGGCTCAGTTGGTAAAGCAAGTTGTCCACTGGCTGATGAGTCGGTGGTTTGAATCCCAGTACTGACTGTCCACACGTCAAAGTGTCCTTGAGCAAGACACTGAACCCTAAAAATTGCTTTCAGTGAAGGCTGGCAGCGGCAGCAGCCTGGCATAGGTATCATTTGGTTGTACAACATGTGCAATGACAATAACAGGATGAATTGTGGAACACTGAGCACTTTTTGTCTCCACACTGATCGAGCACCTGCCCAACAGGTTAATTAATGTGTGTTTTCTTGTGATGACTGACTGCAAAACAAATCTACCCACGGGTACAAATAAAGTAACCTTGAACCTTGAGATGAACACACAGGCACCTCCACTTCAAAATAAGGATGAAATTGGTGTATTGGTATTGTATTGGTGTGTTGGTGTGTGCACATTGAGGTAGAGGTTCATAAAACCCGGGTGTTAGTCTGTCCCGAGTTTATTTTCTCTCCCAACTCTTGTCAGCTGTTGCTCTGCAAACTGGTTTGTGGATAGCATGCGAGACACATCGCAGAAAGTTGGAAAATGCCACCGGGACCCAAGTTTTTCCACTTTCCTTTCCCCCCGGACACAGAGATACCACCCGTCTGCATGACTCCCCCCTCGGAATAGCTACGTCTGCTGCACTGAAATGTTTAAAGACCCACAGAAGCAGATTTCATTAGTTAAGATGAAATTTTTCCACTTCACGGTTTTAATAATTCAATGCTCTGCACTCATCTTTTTTTAGTGATCTGAAAAGTATGTGTACATACTTTTAAATGTGCACAGACATTCGTGATTTGCGTTTTTGCATCACATTAATCGCCCGAGTATCATGAGCGCCCGCAGATGTGACACCTGCACCAGAGCTGGACTTAGATGCAAAATGGAGGATTTACTTGAGATTAGATTTAATTCAAGAGACTTTTAATAGGGGTTTAAAAAGTATTGCCGTGTCCTATTTATTATTCAGACCAGAGCTGATTCAGACTTGCGGTAAAAACCTTTAAAACTTCATTCCTCTTTTCTCAAACAGACTCTGGCTCATAATTGAAACCGACATCTTCATTGTTTACTAATCCCATTACTTTTTTACCCTCATTTCTTGTTCTCTCTTTTTTTTCTCCCAAGACATTTGACTCATGAAGGCAGTAAACACACCAGTGTGATTGGTATCATTAAAATCACTGTGTCCCATTTACCGTCGTTGCACCATCACTTTAAACCCTTGTTAATGTTATGAGTGAAAACTGTTCCTTCAGCAGTTTTTATGAAGCTACATGTCTGCAGTGAAAAACACACAATAGACACAAAAAGTCCCAGTAAACATCACATCTAAGTGTATGTCATTTGATCTGGTCTCTTTGTGCTTGAGTTGTGTGACTGAGCTGTCATCATTATGGCTAAACCAGCTAAATTCTTTTCCACAAACATGGAAAAGAATTCTACAAGATAGTGTAGGTATATTTTCTGATCATCAGATGGCTCTGTTTGGGGGGAAAGAATTCATTCTTGAAGGACTTTTGTTTTTTGCAATGCATTGCATTGAAAATAAAAATAATAATTTAAAAATGCTGAAAAATTAACCTTCTCTTCTCACATATTAATGATAATGTCAATTGTGATCATGCCAGCTGCACAGTTGGACTTCTTCATCAGGTCTCCATTGGACTTTCGTTTTTTGGCTGGTTTTCTGCTCTGAAAGTTGACGGAAAATGAGGAGAAGGGGGGGAGGACTGGAGGCGCCTGTGAGTGAGCTACGGCTGTGATCTGTTACAGCTAGGATAACGGTTAGCGGTTAGCGGCTAAAGCGCTATGCTAACGGCGCTATGCTAACCGGCTTGCGCCGACAGTCACTCTCTCAGCTCCGAAGAACGCATCTCTGCCCTCGTATTGACATCAACTCTGGGACTTCAATCATGCATATATTGTCTATGTTGTGCAAGGATTTCAATTTTGTTGTGCATCTGCTCTGCCCCCTTTTTTTTCCTACTCTCTGCTGCTGCTTTATGACATTTCGTTGCCAGATCATCGATGTGTGCAATGACAATAAAATGAATCTGAATCTGATGTTGGTTTCGACGAAACAAGCATAAATGGAATTGATATAACTTTGGATGGGCGTCCTGTCATTAATGAATTGTAAAGACATTGTGGACGTGATGCCTATGTTTGATCAACATAACCCTGAATCACGGGTCCTGTTATGACACACTGACATACAACTGACACTGCTTTTCTCTGATATTTGTCTCGTCTTCCTGTCCCTCTGATATTTTCGCATTGTCACATCATTTTTCTGGATGTCACTTAATTGTCACTCAATTTTTCTTGACATTCCATATGTATGTCACAGTCTGACAATGGTCAAATAAGCTGTCGTGCACCACTAGCTATGGCCTATAAAAGCAACTTATGGTCAAATAATAATATTGTCACTCTTTTTTTTTCTCCTCACTTTTCTGTCAGGAATCATACATCAGATGAAAGGGGAGTATGAGATGGCGCTGAAGCTCCACAAGTCCCACCTGTCCTTTGCTCAGGAGTTGGGTGATTACGCCGCCCAGGGCAGAGCCTACGGTAACATGGGTAATGCTTACCATGCTCTGGGGGTCTATGACCAAGCTGTCCGTTACCACAGGCAGGAGCTACAGATATCACTGGAGGTGAATCTTCAGGTTGTTTTCCACTGACTATCAAGTGGGGGGGGGGGGGGACAGGTGTGAATTGTCATTCTTTGTGTTCCAGGTGAATGATCGTCCGTCTCAGGCCTCTACACATGGTAACCTGGCTGTGGCGTACCAGGCCCTGGGTGCTCACGACAGAGCTCTGCAGCATTACCTTCACCATCTGACCATTGCGCGAGAGCTCCGTGATACCCAGAGTGAAGCCAGAGCGTTAGGTGAGCTGAAGCTTTTAATTTAAAAAACGCCTTTCAAGACACTCATTGATGCTTTGCGAACATAATAAAAACAGTGTCAATAAAAGAAACAGGAGATCATTAAGTACAAAAGCAACCATAAAAACCACCAAAGTCATGAAAACCTAAACCTAAAAACTGTTCAAACCATGGCGACTACAAGGAGAATGCACATCTGAAAAGGTGAGTCTTGAGGGCGGATTTGAAATGAGGCAGGGAGTCGGCGTTCCGGATGTCAGCTGGGAGGGCGTTCCAGAGTTTAGGAGCAGAATGGCTGAAGGCTCTGCTCCCCATGGAGGTGAGTCGGGCAGGAGGGACAGTGAGATGGATAGAGGAGGAGGATCTGAGGAAGCGGGTCAGGATGGAAATGTTGAGTAGGTCAGAAAGGTAGGCAGGGGAGAGATTGTGGAGGGCTTTGTAGGTATGGAGGAGGATTTTCAAATCAATGCAATATTTGACCGGGAGCCAGTGGACTTTTTTGAAAACAGGGGAGATGTGATGGATAGAGGGAGTTTTGGAGAGGATGTGAGCAGCTGAGTTCTGGACCAACTGGAGCTTATGGAGGGATTTCTGAGGGAGACTGAAGAGGAGGGAGTTGCAGTAGTCCAGGCGGGAAGTGACTAGGCTGTGCACAAGGATAGCGGTGGTGTGGGGGGTGAGTCAGGGGCGGAGGCAATTAATGTTGCCAAGGTGGAAGCAAACCGGTTAATGTTATTGATGGGAGAATGATAGGAAAGTGATTATATATATTATACTGTACAGGTGGTCCTCAGGTTACGTCCGAGTTCCATTCCTACGTCGGCGATGTAACCCGAATTTTGCCGTAAGTCGAAATTAACCCTTTAATACACCCCAAATAACCAATATCCAATAAATAGCCAAATACTGTACACGTTTTATACTTTTTATTAATTCAATAAAATTAATTTAAATCAAAAATAAGATGCTGTACTGTACTTGCTATCACTGCTGGAGGAGGAGGGGGAGCTGTGAGAGCAGGTGCAGGGTCTTCTGTAGACGTTGAAGGTACAGGTTCCACTTTGGTTTAGTACTTGGAGATCTGAGTCTGGAAGGAAATCTTCCTCTTTCCTCCCAGATCTCATGGTAGCATGAGATCTAGGTGATCACTGAATTCATAGGTGCTGAATCCTTCACGCGGTCTAAAATACTCTTTGTCCTCAATAATGGTTGACACGGTTGTCTGACTGAAGCCTAAGGCTTTACCAATGTTCATCGGTGTCTCACCTTTCTCCGACCGTTTTATGATGTCCAGCTTCGTTTCCATCATAATGGCTTCCTTATTGGCTGGACCAGCATCGCTAGGAGATCTTGCTTTCTTTTTTTGGGGTCATGGTGTGAAAATGGAGGGTGACAAAGCCGAGTATACTGATAATTACAGAGCACAAACACAGACGCTACGTGCGCTACACAGCAACAGTATGCGACTGAACATAAAATGGCGGGCACCGTAAAGTAGACTCGAGCGACGTAAAGTCAAAATGACGTAAGTCGAGTACGCCCTAACCCGAGGACCACCTGTATATAAAATCAATTATTCTATTTAGATTCGATTCAATTTGATTAGATATCTTTAATTGTCCCACTAGGGGAAATTTCAGATATAGCAGCAGAATACAAAGAGTAGAAAAACATAGTAGACAAAATACAACTATTTAATTCTTGTACAACATAGCCAGTATGTTATTGAAGTTATAAAGTTATGTTATTGATGTTATTTAAGTCCCAGAGATGATAACAAACGTTTGTTATATTATACATATTACACTATATTACATGTAGTATAATGTTAAAACCATAATAATATCACACAGGATAGATACACCTTTATTAGATTAGATACACCTTTATTAGTCGCACATGGGGAAATTTCAGATATTACAAGTGATTGAAAATTGTGTTGAATTTAAATATAATTCTTGTCTCTTTCAGCAAACTTGGGAAACTTCCACAGCTGGCGAGGTGAATACGCTCAGGCATTGCCGTACTACCAGCAGCACCTGACGTTGGCTCCAGGTTTACAGGATCTAGAAGGAGAGGGAAAGGTTTGCCACAACCTGGGCTACGCTCACTACTGCCTGGGACAGTACAGAGACGCCGTCAGGTCAGACATGACGTCAAAACCAACCTTCTTCACATCAAACCATCCTTGTTTGATCTGTCATATACACCCTGCTGGTCTTCAAATAGCTATTCATATGAAGTTTAGACATTGAGAGTGTGTGAGAACATATCAGGTATAGTTTTGACAGGTGTTTATTATTATTATTATTATTATTAGTCCGGCTGGATAGTTCAGTCGGTAAGGCACTGAGCTGGTGCATAGGGGACCTGTGTTCGATTCCCGGGATGAGTGTCCAGTGGGTTGTGTCAGGAAGAGCATCTGATGTAAAAACTCTTGCCAAATCAAATATGTGAATTGGATTCGCTGTGGCAACCCGTGGAAGGAAAAAGCAGAAAGAGATGGTCATTATTGACTGATTTTCTAGTTCAAAAATCCTAAACGTTGAGCTCCGTCTTGTAACAGTCAAAGCTTAAACCTTTAGGTAAAAAAAAAAACAAAAAAACATGAGAATCATAAAACCAATCTGCCATCACCAATTTGTCTTTTTATTCACAATTGAAGTAATACTAAATGCACAAAAGCTGGTATTATGTTGAATACGTAATGGTTTATAAAATTCAGAAAAATGTAACTGGAAACCTGCAGAGACTCTGAACTCGACGGCGTCAACAAAAGCCTGTGCAAATAAAACCTACTGTTTTCTTTCTGCTTTTCAGACTGTGCCTTTTTGTCACTGTCACAAAGACATGTTCTGCATTTTTATCCATTTTCCTAGATATTATGAGCAGGACCTGGCCTTGGCTAAGGACCTCCATGATAAATTAGCCCAAGCAAAAGCCTACTGTAACCTTGGTCTGGCCCACAAAGCGCTGGGGGAGTACAACAAAGCAGAGGAATGTCAGAGATACCTGCTCTCTCTCGCACAGGCCTTGGACAACACACAGGTCACACACTCCTTCTGCATTCACACGGTCCATTTTGAAGACTTTACAGCAGGTAGTTGTTGATTTTGTTGTGTGTTTCTACGTGTCAACAGGCAGTTTTCAGGGCCTTCGGGAACCTGGGAGATGTTTGTGTGTCTCGCGGGGATCATCCTGGAGCCGTGAGATTCTACCAACAACAGCTGAGCCTCGCCCAGAAGGTCAACGATCAGAAGATGGAGGCGGACGCGTACTCTGCTCTTGGATCAGTTCACAGGTACACATCAGTGTAAACATACCAGAGTTACTGCAAGTAATTAAATCATTTGATCTGTAATTCTCAGCAAAATACGGCACGATATCATCAGTGCAGCGCTTCAAAAAAGGACTGCACAACAATACAATAAAATCCAGAAATGCATTGCAAAAAAAAATAAAAAGAGTATCCAGCATAAAGGCAGGGCCAGAAATATGAGAGCTAAATTACTATCGAGTTCAAGTTTGTTTTGATGGGAATCCTGTATTTAACAGGCTCTATGAAACATTTCCTATTCCCATTAAAAGGCATCTAAAATTGTTATTAGGAAAACTAACACGATGGGACTTTTGACCAAAGTGATTGTAAGGAATGAGAAGGGTTGAAAACCACTAAGAAACAACTTTTAAGATGAGATAAAATAAAATAGTCCTTTAATACTCCCTCCCACTCGGGGAAATTTCAGATTTACAGCAGCGAGAATAGATTACACAGCACATAAGAGCAAAAATATAGATATAAATAGAATAAAAATACTATTTATACTTGTGCAAATCAAGATCAAGAATAAGGATACGTTATAAAAATTTATGTTCTATGTATATATATA
>JAPTHA010000005.1:30150509-30187526 GCA_029814585.1 Gymnapogon annona | reverse complement strand
TGACAATTCTATGACATTTCGTTACCAGATTCATTGTGTGTGTCTGTGTAATGGCAATAAAGGAAGTCTAAGTCTAAGTCTAAGACAGGGGGGTGGTTTAGGTGGGAGTGTTTTTAATATGTAAAGCGCTTTGTGATCCACTTGTCTGCATGAAAAGCGCTTTAGAAATAAAGTTTGATTGATTGATTGATTGATTGATTGATCATGTTGTAGTAATATGAGATACTGTTACACATGATGTCACCTGACCCCTGACCTCCTGTCGCCTCCTCTCAGGTTGTATCCTGAATCCAGCAGCAGGGTGACGGCTGACGGAGTGGTGGGTCTGACTCGGGCCTTCCTGGCTGCGGGGGTCCAGTGTGTGTGTGTGTCTTTGTGGCCTGTACCGGTAGCTGCCTCCAAACTGTTTACTCACACTTTTTACACGGCGCTTCTCAACGGGACCAAAGCCAGCGCGGCGTTGACAGAGGCCATGAAGACGCTACAGAGCAGCAAGCACTTCTCACATCCCTCCAACTGGGCCGGTGAGCAGACGACACCAGACATAAACTGTGGAGGAAGGGAAGGGTGGTCCATTTATTTTCGTTTTATAATATTATCTTTATTAGACTTTGGGGTCCATGTTAAACATTCCATACTCACTTTTACGGCATTGTTTTGAAAGATCAACATCATTCCACCTCATTCTTAATGGAAATAAATAATATTACCTGAAATTTTGTTAAGATTTTATTGTGCATTGTACAAAAAACACTTTAGGACTGTCACCCACATTTAAACACCACATAATTGCATAATATAATGAGGTTTACAGTATTTTGTCCTACCCCTCCTCTAGGATTTGCTTTATTAATAAATTGTAAAAAGCGTTTCCAGATACCTTCATAAGATTAAATTAGCTTTTATGCTAAAACTGACACATTTACAGAAATGTTTATTAATGTGTGCTGTCCCAGTTAAATAAACAAATAAATAAAAAAATAAAAAGATAGGCAAGATAAGATAGAACTTTATTAATCCCACCATGGGGAAATTTGTGCGTCACAGCAGCCAAACACACAGAGTAGAAATAAGTGCAGACAGATATGCATCAGTAGAATACACAGTTCGCAATTGTACCACATACACAGATTGCATTTGTACTACATACATGGTGTAAATGTTCATATTCATGTACCTCTACTTTATTTTTGATATATATTAATATATGGCATTTTCTCCAGGGCCGTACATTGTAACACAGCATTCAACAAGATGCCTATGTTTGTACTTTATACTTTTTCCAGCATAGAGCTAACATCCTGCTGGTCTGTAATACAGTATTGTAAATCCTATTTAATTTACATTGCTGGGATTTCAATTTAAAGTTCCGACAGTGCAGTCAGTTTTACTTTTAATGTAGGATTTTCACACATAAAAACTTTGATATGCTCTTAAATTGCAGAGGCCAAAACCTTCATTATCGGGAAAATCAAATGATGAAAATTCAAGTGAAGCAACCACAGTGTAAAAATCAATATAAATTTGAGGGTCTGTGTAAAGCTGCGGTACAGAAAGTTGCCGTTTGAGTTCTGACTGAGAGATAATATCTGCAAAGCCTTCTCAAACGTGCTATGTGAGCTGTTCCAGAGAGAAGACTCCGAAATGTATTTTATTTTAACTGAGACACCAGCATTTAGAGAATAAAGAGAGTGCTTTAATTATATGCTTTATATGTTCACGAGATAAGTATAGCAATGACACTAAATTATACATGTATCTGTCAGCGCAATAAAAAAGAACAGAATCTGTGTAATGTGACTGAACTTCCTGTTGTTTTATGGACCATATTCCCTAGACTTTTGTGTGTTTTTCTTTCAGGTTACATGCTGATTGGCAGTGATGTGAAGCTGAACAGTCCCATGTCACTGGTGGGTCAAGCCCTGACAGAGATCCTCCAGTACCCAGAGCGGGCTAGGGACGCTCTCAGAGTACTGCTGCATTTGGTACGAGGCCTTCACATCTATCAGAACTGAACCCAAGAAGTACATCAGCCTTAATTTAGTGCCAGTCCTCGGTCAGCCACAGTTAGACCTTAAGAATGCCCGAAAAGCTGACATGCTTCTATTTTAGCGAGATTTTATGGGACTATGAGTTTTTCAGCGGCCGTGAATTTTCTGTTTAGTTTGATGCGTGGCTTGTCTTTACGCCATAAAATACACTTAGGTGCAGAAAGAGAAGAGGGAATGTGCTTTGCCGTCAGATCAATACGAATTTTATTTCTGCATATGCTGACCGCCATCAATAAAAGCCCTGTAAGACTATGTTTATAGTCTGAGACCATCCCAAAAATACAATACTGAATTCCATATGGTTGCATCAGGGCCTTGTCTTTGATAGCTTTGAGAGGCACATATATAGTAACCCCCCTCCCCCCATGGACCATGAATCCGCCTGAAGGCAACGTCACTTCTTCTCTCTGTTCCACAGGTTGAGAAATCTTTACAGCGTATCCAGAGCGGTCAGAGTAATCCCATGTACACGTCACAGCAAAGTGTGGAGAACAAGGTGCGTACAGGTGCATTAGTCTCGGTATTCCAACCTCTAAATAAGTGATCCCTCACGTCTCTTCTCTCTTCGCAACCCTGTCCACCAACCGCGTGAACGAGTCGAGAATGGGAGTCGAAGCACTGGCATTTGACAAACTGACACATCCAGATGCAATTTTTAATGAACGCCCGTTAAACATGACAGGCGGCACCGCTGCTTCGTCATCTATCTGGAATTTTATCACCTAACGCCGCTGTATTTCATGATCCCCCGTCAGATGGCAGCACAACAGCGTTACTGAAAGAGTGCAGATTTAATTGCTTGACGTGCCATAATGTGACAAGAATGAAAAGACATAATACAGTTGATTTTCTCAATTCAAAACACATTTGATAGCATGTTCAGTCATCTTAACCCTTCTGTGGATGTTTTGACAGTTAGCACAGATGTTGTTTAAGCCTCAGTCAAATCCACAATATGTGCAATAATAACTCCAAAAGACTAGTGTTTATAGAAGTGTATGGCACTGCAACACCTTAATTACCACATGGGTTACCTGCTAATTAATGCATGTGTTATTTTTAATCATGTACAGTGGGTACTAAATCAGACAGCTATTTTAAAAATTGTTTTCTCTGATAGGGATGGCTCTTAATGTCACAGTTGACCAAAAAAAAATCCTCAAGTTATTATAATTCATGCATGAAAGGTTTAATGTCAATACTGATGAGTCAAATTGGCTGTGATGTGGATGAACTGTGTATTATGAACTGATGTATACAAAATCTGATATTTAGCAAGAAACTACATCCAAACCACAGACATCCAGTTGTGTACATCACTCAAAATAAGCACTGCATCTAATTGGACTTGTCTGAATGAATGAATATGTAATGCGTCCATGTGTTGAGTCCAATTCCTGCCCTGAGTTGTACAACGCAGCTGTGCATCACGCCTCACAGATGCCAAAAAACGCTTCCAGTAAGAGGTACACCAGTCTATTGATCCTCTGAGAACCCTCCTCCAACCCCTCCTATCAAGATGCATTTTAGGAACTGAGACATCCCTAAAGACGGCGTGCTGAGATTGATTTCCGAGTGGTGAGCGAGAGGAGCGCAGAGACGAGAAAGGAGAAGAACCTAGTGTTCTGTCACCCCATGTTTCATCTGTCCTCTTTTCTGTGGGGAAGGTTGGCGGGGTGCCGGGGTGGCAGGCCCTCTTATCTGCAGTGGGTTTCCGCTTGGACTTCTCTGGCAGCGGCGCTGGACTCCCTGCAGCGGTTTTCTTCCCGACTTCAGACCCCGGGGATCGACTTCAACAGTGCAGCACCACTCTGCAGTCCCTTCTCGGTACCACTGCGAGTCTGATATGACGCCTGATTCCAATTACATGTGTCGTGTCATACACATTAAGCAACATCCTGTTTAGTCAAACCAGGAGCACTGAATGTCCAGACTCTTGGTCCCCAACATTTTATGTGCTTTGACCCCATTAGGCTCCTTCTATCCAACACAATTTATCATTTTTGGTACTATTATTATTATTGTTATACATTTAATTTAGAATGCACTTTACACTTGAAACCATGTGCAGGGTTAAGAACAAAAACAACAATATACCACATACAATAAAAAACAGTAAAATAAAAACAACAGCTATATTCAGCCTGAAAAGGATTTTCTAAAAAGAAAGGTTATAACACCTCAGCGACATTGTGGTAACAGTTGGCGATAATGAAGCCATTCAAAAGGAATACCGTGTTATTTCCAGGGGCATCTGATGTAAAAACATAAAACGTAAAAAATTGGATTTGCTGTGGTGACCCCAGAAGGGAAAAAGCCAAAAGGACTCATCATCATAATTAGTTATAAGCTGGTAGCAATAGCTGTTTTACCTTGGTTATATTACACTGAAATCAATGTGATATGCTTCTGCAGCACTCATGATTATTACACAGAAACTCTCACCATTATTTCACAGCATTAGACACGTGATTTGTACCATATTACTTTGACAGAAAAGGGAATGTAGTAGCTTTGCCTTGTTCCTGTTTTTACATGTGTTTCTTATTCATGAAGCTTCAGTTTTTGGTCTGTTATTATCTTATTATTCAAATATTAGTTACTCACCAGGAAATAGTCAAATGCCATGTGATGTCTGACCTTGTTCTCAGTGAAGTGGACTGTGTATTCATGTGAAGTGAGTTTCCACACTGCCACAAACGTTCACTTCAAATGGAACTGGGAAAGATGTAGGGAAGAACAGTTTGCATTAGATGAACAAGGAATATGACTCAGTAGACATTGAGGGAGGAGAAGATAATATTTTTGAAAGAACAACTAATAAATTATGTTACTATTTATGTATTTTAATTCTCTAAAAGCAACGGTAGTCAGTGAGTTTAATTTTTACAAGAAAATAACTGTTAACTCAATTACACGTCAGTAACTCAGTTATTGAAATAGTTTAATTTCCATAATAATTTTGTTGTGTACCGGTTTTTGTCTGAATATATATTCAGTATTTCATATCACTGGGTGGCCATGCGTCAGGCAATAGAGACGGTCGTCCAATAACCAAAGGGTTATCAAATTCCACTATGTTCTGGTCATGTGCCGTTGTGTCCTTTGGCAAGACACTTCACCCACCCACCAGTACGCCTGCACTGGTGTATGAATGCAAATGAATGATTATCTATGTGTGATTATGGGTGACTTGTCCAGTGTTACCTCCTTCAACCTTGATTATCTGGGATAGGCTCAGGTGACAGGCTCGGGTGAGAAGAGTAACTCTTCTAAGTTTTTATTACCATTGTAACAGTAAGATTGTTATAAAAAATATTTTGACGTGAGACAAATGAAGACAAAAATGAAGACAAAAGTCATCTTTAGTCAGGATATCTATATTACATCTACTGTATATTACATAGCCTTAACAGATTTTCCACGGGGAGTTGTGGGGGGAGTTGTGTTTATGTATAATGTGGATTGGAAGTCGGGCATTGATGAAGATGTCACGATAGTAGAAATAATGAAAGAGTAAGAAATGTTTGAATGAAGAAGCTCTGTCTTTCTCTGCGTCCCCAGGTCTGACTCCTGCTGCTCTACAGGCTCTGTGTAAACTGGTCACAGCATGTGAGGCAGGAGAGCAGCTCATTCATAAGGTACTGCCAGAACGCAAACTACGCACGTGTTCACAGTTGAAAAATGCATATGTCATTAATGCATGTGTGTTATTGTTCATAGTTTTTCTTTTCTTTTGTTTTTTCCCTCAACTTTTTTACTTTTCCCATGATTGGCCAGAGACTGGACAGGGACTGTATGAAAATGACAAAGGACATGGGGTAGTTAAAAGATTATTTATACATTTATGAGGCATGTATGAAATGTTTTAAGCATCAGAAAAACTAAAAGGGCTGATTTTTGATTATTTATTTTTCAACATAGTCCCCCTAAAGCAGCGGTTCCCAACCCCCGGTCCGCGGCCCGATACGGGTCCATGGGTTAATTGGTACCGGGCCGCACAGAAAGAATAAATAACTTACATTATTTCCATTTGATTTACTATCTGATCCTGCACAAAGGTTTATTTTGGAAAATAACCGGATTCTCCCCGTTGCATCTGTTGTGACTGAACGCTCGCTCATGAACGTGTTCATATTTAGATCCAACGTGAACTGAACCAGCCTATTTCTCTGACCAACATTATGTGAACGCGTTCATTCTGGCGTTTGTGAACGGCGCTCGCGCAGTTTAACTTCCTTCGACAGGTGCCAGATTTCTATAGAGCCTTCCAGCAGAAAACCTACCTAAATACTCTTTAATATGTAGCAGAAAAAAACAAATCTGGCAACCCCAGTCACTGCAGTCACACCACTGCATGCGCCGCACATTATGAAGCACGGAGGATAAACCCGTGCCAGCACGAAACCTCAGACTCTACGAACTGAAAATTGATAAGAAGATGAAGTTTGACGCATAGTTTCACTGTTAAAACTGATAAAATCGTGGTGGTTACTCTGTTATATACTCGCTATGATGTTAGCGCGATGTCACGAGGACACTGCTAATAAAGTTGCATACAAGTACACAGTGAGTTCACCTTTATTATTATATTTAGAAAATACAGTCGTATCAAATAGCTTTGTTGTTTTTATCTGCCACACCTGAAAGGCCGGTCCGCGAAAATATTGTCTGACATTAAACCGGTCCGCAGCAGAAAAAAGGTTGGGGACTGCTGCCCTAAAGGACAGAACGCTTTTATCCCGGTGTAGAAGAACTCTTGTTTGGGACTCAAGAAACCCCTCAATTGCAGCTATGACATCATCATCGCTGGCAAAATGGTGTCCAGCCAAGGCTTTTTTCATTTGGGGGAAAAGATGGAAGTCGGAGTGGTCCAGGTCTGGAGAATAAGGTGGATGGGGAACAAGTTTGAATCCACAATCGTGAATTGTGGATTCGAACTTGATTCGAACTTCGATTCGGTAATTGTGAATTGCACAAATTTCTGTTTTCTCCATTTTTCACTGAATCCTTGACCCTTGCTTATTCAAAAATCTGCAAAAAATATAAGATTAATGTTAGAATCTTAAAACTTGGCAGGAATACTTACAAAAGGTTGAACTTTCAAAAAATCTTAGGTTTGACCATGCATCAACGCTTCTTAGATTTAGATGCACCTTTATTAGTCCCACACGGGGAAATTTCATATTACAGTAGCACACACAAGACAAGACTCACACAAGAGATTCTGCAAATATGATGAAAAATATGAGCAATTCCTAATAATATAAATATATGAATATAAAGAAAGAAAAGAACAGATTGAGCGCAACAACAAAGATCAATAAAGAGACATAGTCAATTATATAGTATTATATAGTCATATAGTAATTATAGTAATTAATAATTAAAACACTTATACACGATGCTTAAAACTTTTCATACACCCCTCGTATATATGATATAGTCGTTAGGCTGTATAAACAGTTCAAACTTTAGTAGTTCATATCTCTTGTTGAAAACAGAAATGATGGGATGTCTTCATCAGGTAGAGAACATCCCTTTATTCATTACCTTTATCACCAGGGACCGGGTTCAAGTTTGACCCACCGCCGTCGGCTGCATGTCATTAACTGACTTTGTTCCTCTTCATTTTGATACTCAGTAGAAAGGTAGATATTGGATGTTTTTCCTTTTTTTTTTACCCAAGTCAACAGGAAACACTGATAAAAACTTGTCTTTATCCCCAGCCCAGTGGTTTTCATACAGTCAACATCTAGTCAGGAGTATCATTATGTGTGTAAGGACACACTAATATTCATTTCATCACTAGTGAATAGTGCACACGTGCTGCAAGACTCCTAAGTTTGTCCATATTACATATCTCCTTCATAGCGACTCTCATCAGGTACATCTTCCACATAGGAATTCATCCATCATGCATGGTGTGCCGTGACTCCAACCCACAATTTATATAGGAATAAACAACTAAAGCTCCTTTATCTCTTCCTCACATACCCACTTCACACAGGCGGTTAAGAGCATGGTAGGAATGGTAAGTGTTTCATGATGATAATGCTGACATTTTAGAGAGTGTATCATCGCGAAATGCAGCAATGTAGACACGTAGATAGAAAAAAAAAAGCACAGAGTCAACATACATGAGCAGATTATTCAGGCTGTATCGTACTGTTTGCTAGCGCTTCTCGTCACGCATTAAAACTCTTTCTTTTCTCTCTTATGGCGATGTCTCCCTTCTTTTCCAAAGCTACACCAGGTGCTGGTGCAGTTACAGTCAGGTGACAAAGAGCAGGACTTTTCACTGGCTCCTATTCAAGTGTCCATAAGTGTCCAGCTCTGGAGGCTTCCAGGCTGCCATGAGTTCCTGGCTGCGCTCGGTAAGTGGTGGATAGAATTAAAACCGCATCTGACTTTCATTTACAGGATTGCACCGGTTAACACAGAATCACAACTGAACAAAAATAGAATCGTTGATTAGTTTTGTTTATTTTTGTTCTGATGCTCGGGCTTAAAGACAGGTTGTCACATGTCTCCTCTCAGGGTTCGATCTCTGTGAGGTCGGTCAGGAGGAGGTTGTGTTGAAGACGGGGAAGCAGGCCAGCAGGCGCACCATGCATTTTGCCCTGCAGTCCCTCCTTGCACTCTTTGGTAAGAGCGATGCATTGATGCTAGTGTTCCTCTTTATTCCAGACTCATTCTTTCCTCTGTTTAAAGAATTAAACAAATTAATAAAAAAGAATTGTTGTTTCTGTCTTGTCTTCTCCCAGACTCCACAGAGCTTCCCAAGCGTCTGAGCATGGACAGTTCCTCTTCCTTAGAGTCTCTGTCGTCCTCCCAGTCCACGTCACAACCACACTCCCTGCCCCTCTCCTTCGGTTGTTACCCACCACAGCCCTCTTTCTTACCCCCCGTCTGCCCCGACAACTTGTCCTGCGACGCCATCTCTGTCTACAGCCTCAGTTCCCTCGCCTCATCCCTCAGCTTCCTCTCCAGGCCAGAACCGGCAGGAAGTGACATCATCAGCCAGCGTTCAAACCAACAGGACCAGCCTCGCGGAGGAGCTGGCCTCTACGCCTCCCATCGCCATGCGGGCGGCCTGTCCAGAGGCCGACTGACCAATCACGGAGGAGGATTGACAGGGGACAGAGACGAAGAGGAGTACGAGGGTTACTCCATTATAAGCAGTGAGCCGTTAGGACGAGGGGGGAGGGAATGTGACACGCTTCCTCTACCTGCGGGACACCGACATGCCAGAGGCGCTGCTGGGAGGGGTTCGACCGGGGGCCACGGGTATCCTATCACAGTTTCCTCGAAGGGAAGCATTAGTACACCTACATCTCCAATTAAAGCTCCAACATTGCCTTTGAAAGTTCCCTCAAGCCCCAAGCCCATGTAAGTTCAACACTCTGTTCAGGATGAAGAATTATGGTCCTCAGTGAATCATATCAAAGGGGTCAGTTCACTCAAGTACAGTATATGTATGTCATCGCCAGCTTCTAGTGGCATCCACAGAACAAAAATATGGAGAATCAGATCAGAAAAATGAACTGTGTCATCAGTGCATCATGTCGGTTGATACTCTGGAAGAACCTGAGGCGCTTTCATTATTTTTTTTTCTTGGATTTGACCTAATTCCTATCCCATAGGAGCATCTTTTTTCACTTTTATATCACTTTCTAATTGATCCTGAACCACTGATGTAGCCCCCCCCCATTTCATCATTGTCATATTTCAGTTCTAGTGGTAGGAATTTCATCTCAGAGACTAAATATTCCCCTGTACGTTCTGTATATTGCATTAAGTTGAAAGAAAATTGCACTAATCATATCCCATGTATAATATCTCCAGTAACATTAACATTAACATTACAGTTGGATAAATGCCCACCACTGTGTTTACTTACTATCTATTTTACATATACTCGCAACTGCAACTTTTGCTGTTAAAGCAGTGTCAGGTGTGTCTTGTTGCAGGTCAGCTGACTTACTGTTGAACATTTACCAATGGTACCTGTTTAGACTCCCGTGTGGTGGTTTTTCCTTAGCAAATATGTGTGGCCTTATTAATACTTTTAAAAACTTTCTCAAGCGTCTTTCCAAGTAGTAACCAAGCAGCTGCAGAAATGTTAGAAATCATTGCAAAGAGACATATGAATAGTGCCTATATTAATGCAAACAGTCAGTATAATATAATTTGGGCAGTTTTAATAAGACTTTTGTTTGTATGTCTATTTTCCAGTCCATCTCCTCAGAAAATTGGCAAAGGGAAGGTGAGCAGCTCTGAGTCAGACCAGTCCAGTACTGAGACGGACAGCACAGTGAAGTCCCAGGAGGAGAGAACGGGCCCTGCAGGACACCTTGATCCCCAGGAACTGGCCCAGAAGATTCTGGAGGAGACCCAAAGCCACATGCAAGCTGTGGAGAACCTGCAGAAAGCAAACACCAGAGGGAAGGCACTGAGGGGGTCTGAGAGAGACCCTCTCCGGAAAGAAGTTTCCGGAAGTAGACCGCCGTCTCTGTCGACGCCCACCACCCCGACACTGAGTCCCACTGGAGGACCACGAGGGTTTCAGCCCTCTGAGACCAGTGCATTTAGCAGACCCCCAAGCAGGGCTAGTCTAAAGGCCTGCTCCTCGCCTCTTTCCCTCTCTAGTCATCTCTCGCCCTTGTCTCCTTCTGTTTCAACACCTCCTCCAACTCGACCCAGACCGCCATCCCGCTCCTCATCACTGCAGAAGATCAATTCTGGCAGTCCAGCTCATTCATCTCCTTCCCAAAGTCTCTCTGGAAAAGAGAAGACCATTTTCCCAGATGTGCACGCGCAGGCTCAAGTCAAACTGAAATACCCTACCTCAGCATACACGCCCCACATCTCACCTTCCCGCTCCGCCAGTAACCTCTCCAACTCTCCCGTCTGCAGAAACCCCTCTCCGGCTGGAAGTGCCCCTTCTCCAGCTCTCTCATACTCATCCACAGGTTCCGTTTCTGCCTCGTCTAGCCCTGCAAACACTCCTGAACTGAACCAGTCCAAACAGGACAACAAAGTCCAGGCAATCCACAACTTGAAAACCTTTTGGGCTAGTGCAGCCCAGAAACACGAGGTGCGCTGTCCAGCCAGTTTGCTCCAAGGTGGGAATAAGAAAATGAGTACAGTTCAGAAGGACGTTTTGGGTTTGCTCAATCTCTCACCTAGACACGAGTCTGTCCACAAACATGGAGAGAGACCTGAGGATCAGAACCCTGACGGCAGGCCAAACGGTCACCAAAAACTAGAGGCTAAACCACCTACACCCCCCTCCTCTAATCTTCCTACAAACAATAAAGGAGGCCTCAAACTTCCTTCTGGGAATGGTTACAAGTTTGTTTCACCAGGACATTTCTTTCCATCTTCTAAATGTTAAGTTTGAGTAACTATTCGCCACACTGGTGGCAGAGTCAGTTGGCCAAATTTATGTTCCGTTTTTGGTGTATGAGAAAAGTTGTCTGTCTGTTGACAAAATACAACCAGATTCTAGCAATACCTGCTGAAGAAAAGGTGAAAAGTACAGTGTGACACAGAGAGATTTAAGTTTGTTACTTTTTAGTGAAGGGACAATGCATTCATGTTTTGAATGTGACGATTGTGCCTTCTTATGGAGAGAGCTAGATGGACAAAATGACTCTGCTGTACAGTAAGAATAATGTTTATTTCTGACTTTAATTGTGTTTCCCTGACTGACAAGAGAGCATGTGTCTCAATGGCTCCATGTACACTGAAAATAACTTTTGACTTCCATACTGAACGCCTGTTTCCAGTAAAGAGAGGAGGCGAACATTTTTATGTCAAACTAAAACGCTCGCTATATTTGTGTAAGCTGACCTTAAATGGAATTTGATTTATTGAGTAATAATTACTGTTAAATGTCATTATCAAAGCTTATTGTTGTCATTTATTTTGTAAAGTATACTGTGTTTTCCAGTCATTGTTACACATTTTATAAAAACAATTAAACCAAGAAAGACCAATGAAAAACATCTTCAGCTATCTCTTCTTTGATATGGTTGCACCTCTTGCTATTATTTCATTGATTTTCTGCTATCCCACTTTGTAGCCATGCCAGACTACTTACAAATATTTCTAAATTCTCATTTGATTCATATTTTTATATTTACCTTGCATTTCTTGCTTTGAGCACAAATTATTAAGAGATAATATAATTTTGAAAAACATTTTTATGTTAATACTTTTGTATTTTGATATTTTAATGATTTATACGAGTTTTTTAATATTATTTTGATGCATTAAAGTTAGCTCACAATGCAGACTTTATATCATTTCAAAAGACTACTGTGTTTTACTTGTAAAGTCTCTTTCCTGTTACCTTGCATTTCTTGCTTTGGGCATGAATTATTAAGAAATAATATAATTTTGAAAAATATTTTTAAGTTAGTACTTTTGTATTTTGATAATTTAATGATTTATACAACTTTATTTATATTATTTTGATACATTAAAGTCAGCTCACAATGCAGACTTTGTATAAAGTCAAAAAACAGTACTGTATTTTACTTGTAATGTCTCTTTTCTGTTACCTTGCATTTCTTGCTTTGAGCACGAATTATTAAGAGATAATATAATTTTGAAAAATAATTTTAAGTTAATAATTTTGTGTTTTGATATTTTAATTATTTATACGAGTTTTTAAAATATTTTGATACATTAAAGTTAGCTGACAATGCAGACTTTGTATAAACTCAAAAAACAGTACTGTGTTTTACTTGTAATATCTCTTTTCTGTTACCTTGCATTTCTTGCTTTGAGCATGAATTATTAAGAGATAATATAATTTTGAAAAATGTTTTTTAGTTAATACTTTTGTATTTTTTTATTTTAACGATTTATACAGCGTTTTTTTAAATATTATTTTGGGGCATTAAAGTTAGCATACGATGCAGACTTTGTATAAACTCAAAAGACATAGTACTGTGTTTTACTTGAAATGTCTCTTTTCTGTTCTGTTGTATTATTATATTCGACAGGGACCATTTTTACCGCAGGTAGCTTGTATACTTAAACAACAGGGGTATGTGTATAAAATACTGTACATTGGAATGGTGTGGTGTTTTCAGCCAATCACATTTTTTCCGGAGGGCGGAACAAACTTGTTGATAATTCTATGTGGTGACGATTCCAGTGCGCAGGCGCAGCCCGGGTGACGAAGATGGTGCTCATCAAGGAATAGTGAGTCTGGAAGTCTTTATTTTAAAATGTATTTTGGCGCAGTCATACGCGTATTTCAACGTGTCAATTGGCTTATTACTGAAGAATGAACGCGTGTGTTTTGATTCTTGCTGCCGTTAAGTGGGTCTTGCTGTCCGGTAGCTCGTAAAAAGCTAGCTTTGACCAGGGTGGATCAGGACGTGGATAACGGGACACACCGGTCTTTTTTAGGCGTTGCTAGTTCAAGCTAACTGTAATTAGCTTCTTAATGAAAACGAGTTAGAGAAAGGCGATGCACTGTTTACACACACGCAATCTGCACATTTAGTGGGTTAAATCGGGTCCACTGCTTGGATATATTATTAACAGAATTGCAGCTAGCCAGTCAGCAGCCTGTTATTTGTCTAAAGTGCCGTGATGTTAAGCTTTAGTGCCGTGAGTGACAGATTAAGGTTCCTTCTACGGATTTACCATTAACGCTAGCTGGCTAAGTTAGCAGTAGCAGCCGGCTAACTGCTAGCATTGCAGTTTGTAGCAGCGGGAGTACACCCTTAATCTACACGGTTAACATTCATTGACACTTTATATTCATCATTTGCGCAACGTCACGCTAACGTGCGTAATAACTCCAACAAAGTTCAGTAATTATTGCGTTATAGTGGCCTGTTTAACGAATCAGCTCTCCCCTTCAAGCTAGCTTGAGGTTATGGAAGGACCAACTACTTTGCTTTACTTTGTTGGCGCTAGCATGATGAATACTTACTGTAGCCCTTCAACTGGGCGGGTTAATACTAGCCTTACCGGTAACAACAGAGTAATAAATAATAATACTCAATCTTTGGGAGGTCTTTTCTTATGATTTCATTAGACAAGTTATTTTTTAATGATAAACCAACCCTAGTCAGCCTCATACTAACGGTACCTGTTGTTAGCTTGGGTTAACTCCCTTCTGCTCAGCTACCACAAATCACAGCAGGAAATTCATGCTAAGCAAAACCTTTGCCCTACTCTCAAACTTATTTTGCCTCTAGCGAACTATAATCAAAAGGGATAAAAGTAGTACATTTTGTCATTGAGACACGATAATTGACAGGAGCACGAATTAGAAAGCAACGTTTAATGTGTGTATGTCAGCTGTCTCACGGTGTAACAATATATCTGTAATATTTAAAGTGTAATCCATAAATGTATTGATTTGCCTATCAGGATTTTCCCTTCACATTCTACTAATTTATAACCTGATTTGATTATTTAAAGTAATCCATCAGTAACATGATTTTAATTATATTTGGCTATAATTGCTATACACAACGGACAACCTGTTAAATACAAATTCTCACATTTAACATGTGGGGCATTATCTGTGGTTTTTCAGCATAATATTATTTCTATAGTGTCACCAGCCAATAACTGAAGTTTTGTGTGGACGACTACCGGTAAATTAATTGTGTTATATAACCATATTGCTGTGTTCAGTCATGTTTTTAAAAATGTCGTGGCATGCTTTTGTTGGCAAATGTAAAATTCAGTAACAAAGTTGCTGCAAACGCTGCTTTGTGGAGGTTGAGGAGTCTTATTGTATACATTCTACATTAATTTTGATAGTGAGTTTCATCCTCTTTAGTTTGTAAAATTGTGGTAAAACATGTGACTGTTTAAATATAATCTTGGACTGTCTCAGGACTAAAATAAGTAGCAAACAGTTTTGTCTCATTCTTAATCTATCTGGGAAAGGCATGCTAGCCTGATTAATGCCTGATTGACCAAATAACAGTCTGGCCTTTTTTATCTAGTAGTGTTTATCACTATTTCGTTAATGGAAACTTTTGTAACACTGATGTGCTCCTCACTGATCAGGCACCACTGTACCTGTGCTACAGATGTTTGCCCAGGCTCATATAACAGTACTTGCATAACTGCAGGTCAGGCTACATCGGTTAACTTTGGGTTCATCATTAATACCTGAAATGGTACTATTTAGTCTGCCTAATATCTTTCTGACATAAACGCTCTATCTTTGATCTCGCAGGGACTATATCACAAAGTGAACATGTCTAATTTAAACAGAATATAAATGTGATACGAAACACCAAGGATTTGGATTGTGAATGTTATGTTTTACTTTTTCTTTAAAAAAAGAAAAACTTTACTGACTTGAAGGGTTGTTTTCCCAGAAATTGACATGGCACTTTCTCAGCAGCAATAAATCAATTACTGCCTAATCATTAACTTCCCCACTGTTGACTGGATTTGTATTGTTGCTATCGATTTTCTAAAATGTATTCTGGCTATAATTTTCCTGCTAGAACAAAACACATGGTTTAGGTGATTAATCCTTTTTGTTGGAACTGTCAGTTTGACGATGCGTCAATAATTTGCGATTGCAGCATCTTCGCAAAATAACTGAACTGTTGAAATACCCATCTGAAAGCAGTCAAAACTATCAACTGTGGAGACTTGGAGTGCAAACTCTCAGCGTTTTACTGCAGCAACGACAACTTACTCTGTACTTGACAAAATCTCAAGCAGTAGATAATGCACAAGTACATATTACCAGAGAAAACGTATTCTGTTCCCAACGAATTGTGTATTAAGTTCTCTGTTACAAAATGATCCAAAGAGATGTTGAGCCAAAAGCACAAGCATTGCACTCATTTTGTGCAGCGTTGTTTTTCTGGGTTCATGTGTGCCAACATCTGGCTTTGTCTTTGACAGTATAATTAATCAGGACAAGCTATATCTTATGATTCAGTGTTTCATACAAAAAATGGAAATGCTCCTTTTGAACTGTTTGCGTTTTGTTATGAATAGAAGGTTAAAGGTGTTTATGTCATTTCGATAGAATTGTAGACATTCGTCCTTTTTATCTTTTCTCATGACGTATACTAGCATTCATGAATATTTCTGGTCTCGTTCTTTAAATAGTTATGCTGTACCGTTTAAACAAAAGCAGCGTATTATACTATGGGAGCTTTGTGTTGCTAATTACAACGTTTCAGTGATGGTTATTTATTTATTTGGCTTAGTGATTTTGGTGACCGGATTGAGTTTCTTGGTTTATCATTTAGACTGTGGACTGTCCACAATAGGCTGCATCAATCAGGTTATGTTTAGGGTCAGGGTGAGGTGTTGTTTCTGCCATCTGAATCTTAGTAAAGGATTCAGATGAATTCTGAGAGGAGGAGGCCCCTAAGAGGGCAGGAAGCTTCAGGAAAGAAAGTCCCTTTTACCTTGTGTCTATTTAGAGAATTCCGTCATTCCACGATTAAGCTGTAATGTCCTTTATATAGGCTGTGTATATATTTATGTGCTGGTTACAGTGGGGATTGTGTACTGTTGATGGCAGTCTCCTGTACTATTGACGGTCATTTCATTGCATATTTTGGCCTTGACGTCATTCGTTTACTTGGCTTGATTGGTTAAAGCATGTCAGTGCCTTAAAAGAACAGCTCATCATGATCAATGACTCATTCCATAGAATATCAAATGAAATCTTAAGTAATCCCAGATTTAATTATTGGATAACATTTCTCCCCAGATTCTGAAGATATCTATGTGACACAACGTGGCCATTACTCAGACGATCTATCGCTGTTCCTTAGATATTCAACATTCATTGTACACTATTAAATGAAATCTATGTGTACTTTGTTCACTGTTCTCTTTGTTCAATGTTTAGTTTATTTTTTTCATCCTTACTGCCGTTTTGTTGGGATGCATCTCAAAAAGGATTTTTCTTGTAGATTAGCTACATATTACCATTCAGACTGGGGAATTTTTTTGCCACTTACTACGAATTCCCAAGTGGATGAAGATATTTCTCACATTTTATTTTGCATGTGTTGATTCACATTAAATCCATATTGCATTCACAGATTGTGATGTTATTAAGCATTCGTTGTAATGTGAATACCAGTATAATTTCTACACACTTGCACTAATGCATTTCAATGAATAATAATAAGTAACATTTTAAGAAATTAATGTAAAAGTTATCGGTCATTCACCTAACAACTGCCCAGGCCAAAGAGTTTTGGAGCTGTGTTCATATGGTAATGGGCTGCTGATATGTTTTGCTTTCAAATAACTTATTTCTTTCTCTCTCTCCATTTCCTGCCCCACCTTTCCCTTGTTTTCCTTCTCTCAGCCGTGTAGTGTTGCCGGTCTCTGTGGAAGAGGTGGGTATCATTACCTCCTTAACCTCCTTTGCATACACAGTAAATTACAGTCACGTTTTATTGGGGACTGTCATAGTTGTAGGATTGTGTTCATCTCCTTTCCTTGACAAAATGACGCCGTTTTGCCCGTCCGCTCATACTTTCGGTTGGGCCACATGCTAAGACAGAATACCCTTTGTTGGAAAGGCTTGTTTCTGGTGTGACAGACTGGTAGAGGTGGTTTGGAGAGAGGGCTGTGGACACGACATTTACGACTAAAGCCTTTGTGCCTTTACATAATAGCTGTCATATGTTTTTTGCTGACTTAACTTATGATGTGTTTATTCCTGAAAATTCTTTTGATCGAGTTTCACTTCTTTCTCTGTCCTCCTGTGACATCCACTGACATCATATTTTGGCCCCGGTTCAAAGCCTTTTTCACATGTTAAATATCCCAATGTTGTCCACAGACGAAGCAGACATTTTTTCAAGATATGTATATCTAATTTTTCAGCCCTAAAATGAAGATTACACATCTGCAGTAAACATGTCAACAAACACCTTCTGATGGGAGATAATCAGAAGCCCAAGCAATCATCCCAGAAGTCCCATCTTCCTCCACAAAACCTCATCAGTTTACACATTGTACTCTGTTCCTGAAGTCTGAAACTCTTAACTGTGTTTGTACAAGTCTGTGCTCTTGTGAAACAGTAAACCATGGAAACCTAATGAGTTTATTGTGGGTTGCCTTTACCAGATTGTGGAAAACATGGGTGTGTCCTTTTTTCAACATCAAACACAGGCTGCCAAAAGACATTGACACCTCGACAGCATCTTAGCTTTCAAATGACTAGGCTGGATTAATTGTCAGACACCGAATTTGATCATCTGATACTCTGAGGCAAACCTTCACCAAGAATTCCTTATTTTAAATTGCATAATTTTTGTGTAAGATGTACTGGCATTACGTTTAACAGTCGGCAGCACCTAGTGTCTGTTAACAGCACTGCTTCTGCATTATTACCCTCACATTCAGTCTTTCTAGCATCTTAGGAGTCAGTGTTTCTAGTGCCATAGCTGTATATACAGTGTGTCTTTTTTTGTTATTTGTACCAGTATCAAGTCGGGCAGCTGTACTCTGTAGCTGAGGCCAGCAAGAATGAGACAGGAGGAGGAGAAGGCATTGAGGTGCTGAAGAATGAACCCTATGAGAAGGATGGGGAGAAGGGACAGTACACACATAAAATTTACCATCTAAAGAGGTAAGTTGGCTGTTTTCAAAGGAGCACTCAGGCAAGTTATTATCTAACAGTTATATTTATATCAGGCCTAATGTCCAGAACACCATTAAAAAGCACAGAGGTCTGACAAATTGGTGGAGGGGTTAAGCTTAAAGGGAAATAATCACAGAGGGGTTGTATTTAAAAGTTCACAGATGTCGATGGAGAGAAAGACGAGCACCTGCTGCCTCAAAATATAATAACGACATATGAACGCTATGGGAAAAGTCTGTACCAACTTCATAAAGCTGACATGGCTTTGTCATTATCTCTTGTAAAGTCCCCAAACAGGGAGGCCAAGTAAGCAGCCGTTTAAGACCTGGGGCGTTTTCAGAAGAAATATTTCCGATTTTCAGATTTCGTTTGATGGTGTGTTTTTTGTTTGTCTTGTTTGGTTTTTTTTGGGGGGGGGGCGTTCTTCAAACTTGCTTCTTTATACTCTCAAGCATATATTAACGGCTTCCTTTCGTTCCTTATGTCTAGTAGTAACAATAGAAAGGACTATGAGTTTGGTGTAAAAAAAAACAAAACAATTTCTTTCTTTAATATTTTATTTCAAATATCAAAAAAAGAATTCAACAAAGAAAACATTAATTTCAGAAATAACTTGGAAAGGGACTGGGATGAGGTAAGCTTATTACACCTGCCCCCTTAACCCATCTGTTTCTACTGATCACAAAGTTCCTTTTCACTTCCTTAAAGTACAGTAAATTAACCCATCCTGCACGTCAAAATAAATTGTAACCAGTCCTATACAAAATGCAAAAATTATTATATGTAGCAAAAATAAACTGTCCATTTCATAGCTGTATCACATATGGACTCCACTTTAAACACAAGTATGCTAAAGAAGTGCAGATCCAAAAGGACACTCCCAATATATGGAAATAAATCCACCAAAAACAAATGTCACACAAATGTACAACAATTTCATTGGAACTCCAATGAAATGTATGAATTCAGTGTCCAGAAACTAACAGGAAGAAGCCAAGCCTACAGTGTGCCACCCCACCTCCATATAACGTGGCCAATGAGCCAGTGCATACAGGCCATAACCAACAAGTAGTCAATCACTAAGTTATTAAAAGAACAAATGATTTCATACCATCCACAACTATTACTGTTGTTCTCGCATCCACTACTCTGAAACATACAGTTTTCATACACGTTTTGTAAATTTCCTGATGTTTTTGACAGTTTGATATTTAGTTTCCTTCTACTCCACAAAACCACACCATGAAATGCACATCTTTGCAAGATTCATTTTAGTGAAATGTTATTTCATATTTTGTCTCTGTTTTTAGTCATAGTTACCCTGTCTTATCTGTGTTTACAAAATCTGCTATGCCGCAGTTCTTGAAATTCAAGACCTCACAAAACACTTTGTTTGAATGTTGCAAACTTTTAACTTCAAAATGTTTTTATGAGTGTATTTTTGCCAAAAATCATACATTTTTTTTCTATCATTCTAGTAAAGTCCCTGGGTATGTGAAGATGATTGCACCAGAGGGAGCTTTAGTTTTTCATGAAAAGGCTTGGAACGCCTACCCATACTGTCGTACCAGTAAGTTCCAGCCAACAGTAATTTTTTTCCACAATATAATCCACATTTAATATTTTTCTGCTAAGAATAGATGTCTTGTGATAGATTTCTTTTCTGACTTTACACAGTGTTGGTTGACATTAAGTAGACTTTGTACATTTAAAGCTTTTTAACTTTTGTCTCCAAATTTATTTAAAGACTTCAAAAAGTTATTATGCTGTCCTAACATATTTATCTCCTGTTTTTTTTGTCTTTCCTCTGCAGTTGTTACGGTAAGTGATCAATCTATTAATATCAACACACCCATTGCGCATATATAATATGAACTAGTCACCTATTAATAATACAGATGATAAAATATGTGGTCTTGGTCAGTATATATAATCAGTGCTTGATATTGCATAGCTAACCTTTTGTTTCTTGTGTTAAAAATAGGCCAAGTAGTGCAGCATCACTGGCGTTGTTTTAGTTTAAACGTCTGATTGGTTTATTGGATTTAGCCGCAGGGTTTAAGTACATTCTCAAGGACCCTCCATTCATGGCATTCTCCGAACTCTTTCTGTCAGTTGAGATTAGCTGTCTTTATTCTGTTTAGTCGTAATTCAGTGTAATGGCTTGAAAGAGTGAGCGACTTTTTGTGTTGAGATGCAAACCAAATGCCCATAATGAAAATATACTTTATGAAACCCCTGTGTATTCTCCTGCCTTTTCAGAATGAGTACATGAAGGATGACTTCATGATAAAGATCGAGACGTGGCACAAACCTGACATGGGAACAATAGAAAATGTAAGATTTGTGCCCAGCTCTGTAATCTCTCCTTTAATCTGTCTGTCCTGTCGCACCAATGTCTTTGCCTTTGTCATCAATTCAGGTCCATGACTTGGATGAGCAGACGTGGAGTACTGTAGAGGTGGTTCCCATAGACATTGCAAGCAAAGAAGAAGTGGCCAGTGGGGTGAGAGTTTTTCATTATTGTTATACTGGCCCAAGAAAAAGCCAAATATGTCCTTGAAGCAATATTTGTTGACGAGTCATCTCAAATTTCATGCAAGTAAACTCGCAAGACTAGAACAGAGCCTGTATCTTACTTAGCATGAGACTCACAATTCACAGTTTTCTCATAGTCATTTGAATAAGTCACATTTTACCATTGACATTTCAAAATGGATTAATGTAATGCCTAGATATCTCAAAAAAACTTTGATAGCCACTCCTAAATCCCTTCAGTTCAGCATCTAAAGTGTACGGTGAGTCATTGATCAACTCTTGGTCTATACAGGGCTGTAAAGTTCAGGTGAAATGGACTTGTTTTGATACAACTACTTTTGGTATCTGTGAAGACAGAAGTAAAACTAAATAAAGTTATTGCTCTGTGTCTGTTGTGGAGGACGTGGTATCTTCCGCGGTCTTAATCCACGGGGTGGTGGATGTTTGTGGTAACCTCAGCCTGATCCAAAAATGATGAGTTTTGACTAAAATACTGCAACGGAATAGAACATCCTACTAATTTCCTGTTTTGGTGCAACAATGAATACATCTCTTTGGATAGAGAAGATATCAGAGCCCATGTGTGCCTAACAGAGAGGGTAGATGCACACTACCCAATTTGCTGGCTGGACAATAAACAGGTTATCACTCACTACACAGCTCATATACTGTGCAGTGTTCATGTCAGACATTGTAACTCGTGTCTGTCCTTGAGGCAATATTTGTTGTTGAGTCATCTCAAATTTCCTGCAGGTAAACTCACACAGCAGAGTGACTATTTTATTTAGCATGAGATTCTTACAATTGATAATTTTCTTAGTCATTTGAAACTGACATATAAAGTAGGACTGGGCGATTTTGTCCCCCCAAAAATCTCCGATTTTTTTTTTTGAAAACTCGATTCACGATTCGATTTTTTTTTCCTGATTTACAAAAACATAACTGCGGACAAAAATTGTTTAGATTAGATTAGATTATATCCCCTTATTAGTCCCCTGCGGGGAAATTTCATTTTTATATGTAAAATAAGTATAACTTTATTGTATTTTGGTTAAAGTGCTAAAACAAAACCTACCAACTTCAAACAGAACAAAGTGACAAGTGCAATTTGTGAATATAATATAACTTTCTGTATCTGTTTCATGTATCTTGCACAGTTTTAGACAAAAAAAAAAACATTTTTGTAGCCCGAAGGGGATTTTGCAGTACAATTACTCCAAAAGTATACAGTAAAAGTATTTCATATTTTGTGTGCTGGTAGTATACGAAGTACTAAACCTATACAAGCCAGTTCCACAGGGTATTTATTGGTAAAATAAAGAGAAAACGCCTTTTAAATTATTTCGGGAAGTGCTTTTATTTTTAAATGAAAACAACTTATCTTTACATTGTGTTTGTACGTCTTGCGTAAAACGCAGCATAGTTCATAAGAAACGTTCAGTTTGAGAAGAACCACGGCAAAAACCGGATCAGCTCAATAACGTCACATAATCTAATCCCGTACCAAGTACAAAGTAGAATTAGAACTCATTTAATCATCTCATTTTGTTTCTGTTGCGCCTCGTCTACCGTAATCGGGAGACAAATCGCGCACGCATGTAATTCACCAGCAGCTGACTTGATGAGAAAGAAGCGAATTGCGGCTGGCTTGACTGCAGTCTGTTTCTGCCATGTTGTTTGTTGATAGAGGACGTGCCGCAGTCCATGCACTATGGAAAGCCCGAAGGCAGTCTTGGCGAATGCAAAATGTGTGTAATAAGAGACGGGGACAAAATCTAAAAAAAAATCAGTTTTCTCAAAATACGAGTCGATTTGACTTAAAAACTCGATTCACGATTTGAATCGATTTTTTGCCCTAATATAACGTACTTTTTTTTTAAGAGTGTGAAATCAGTTTATGATAAAGTTACAGAGAGGAAAGAGTTCACTGACAGAACAGACAGTGTATAAATAATATGGAGGCAGAAAATATAAAAAATTATACCCTGATTGATTCCCAAGCAGTTTCTCAGTCCACCATACTCCTCAGTCCTCTAGAGTCACATGCAGCAGCGGTGAGTTATCCTTGTAACAGGGACGCTCTAAGTCTCAGAGACTATGTAAAGTCTGTAATCCTAGAATGGTCTCACTCTGAAATGGAAACGTTTCCAATTTTTTCCCAGGAGGTTAATCTGTCAATAACCATGAAATCAACGATCATAATACTATAATTACTCATCAACACTGAGGGTGTAAAGGTCACATAAAGTCCATATATTCATGCCTTCTCCATGACTTATTGGCCCTAGAAAAGAAAAATGATTTTAAAAAATACCATTATTAAAGTTCAAAAAAAAAAAATACCATTATTAATTAAACTGACAAAAACTAATTTTCCTCAAGATACTATAATTAAATTTGAATTTGCTGTGAAAGTCAACACTTCTGTGCAGATGTTTTGTTTTCTCACAAATGTGTGAAAGAGGGCCTGTATCCTAGAGAATAATGGACCAGCTGCAGAGACACTCGGGCAGCAGCTGTTATTTTACTGTTACTCAAGCAACATTAAGAAGTCATTATCTATTCCTTCATGTAACTTATGACGATTCTACATGTCTCCTCTGTAAAATTACAAAACACCATGTAACTAAGAAACAGAAGGAACTGGAGCTCCTCCACCAATGACGGTTTAGTATTTCTAAGATGTTAAGGCCATTAAATCTGTTTTAATTGTACTGATTTAAATTTAAAAAGTTGGCATTCGCAACCTTTTATGAATTAATTATTGGCACCTCTTACCTCATGACCTGAACCATCACGTTAATACTAATTTAAAATCCAGAAGCAGGCATTAAGCCACTTTGATCCAGGTGGGTCACAGTGGCTTGGGGTCACGGTGTGGTTCTTATTCTCTTACAATAATGACCTAAGTGGATCAGCGTCGAAGCTGAAGCCTAATCTGAACGTCCATCTGCTCTAGGTATGCACCACTGTTTTCCAGCAGATCTGACAGATTAAGACAGCATAGTGAGCACCAATCTGGGTTGAAGGTGCCGGTGCTAATTCTGCAGTGCTCCAGTACAGGGGTGTGAACATTGCTGGGGTGTTGGATTCTCACTAATCATCTTCAGTATGGGAGATTCAGCATGGACTAGAATAATCTGTTGTGTGAGATACACAAGGAGAAGGTAGTTTCAGCAACAGCATACCACCTTTAAAAGCTCAATACATGACCATGCAGGAAGGGTTTTGTTCTGTTGTTTACTCGGCACAAGAAATGTGTACACTGAGGTCACCCAAGAACTGAAAGGTTAGGGGTCATATAGGCAGCAGGTCCCTGTATATGGCTCACTGTCATTCCCACCTACTTTGTCAGATAAAATTCCACACACGATAAATAAAGAGAAATAAATGTGGCCGTTTTCAAGCATTTTTACCCTTTGTTGTTCTTCAGGATTATAAACCAGAAGAAGATCCTGCTCTTTTCCACTCTACTAAGACAGATCGAGGACCACTGGGCCCTGACTGGAAGGTACCTACCACTAACAGATACTCTGCCGTTGTTCTGATTTACAGTGGTCTGAATGAACATTTCCTCCTCCTTTGCAGAACGAGTTGAAGACAGATTGTCCACATATGTGTGCATACAAACTGGTCACTGTCAAGTTCAGATGGTGGGGTCTGCAGACCAAAGTGGAAAACTTCATTCACAGGGTAACGTGCATCTGCGCAATGCCTTTACATGTTGGACATGGGGTTGAAATATGGTCTGAAATTTCCTGCACATGAATGTAAAAAAATATATAGTCGAGGAAGCCTGACTTTAATAATGGAGGAGAAACAACAGACAGGAGTCAAATGAAAGAACATACGTATTTAGCAAGAAAAACGTTTTATTTCACAGATTGCTAAAGGTTTTACTTCCTTCTACAGCAAGAAAAGCGCATTTTCACCAACTTCCACCGTCAGCTGTTTTGCTGGATTGACAAATGGTGCGGTTTGACCATGGAGGACATCAGGCGGATGGAAGAAGAGACCCAGAAAGAGCTTGAGGAGGTAACTGTTGCACTAAATACACAAATACACAATGGGACACAAGAGTGCGGCAGATTTCAGTGATGGTTGTCACTCTGTTTTGACTGGACAAGTGCAGACCGTTGACCAGAATTTGAACTGCTCCGTTTAACCCTTTGAATCCTGAATTTCACATCAGATGCGTCAGAAAGGAGATGTGCGAGGCACCTCTGCAACAGACGAGTAGAGGTCCACTGCTGTAGGTCATACACTAGAGGCAGGCTGAGTAAGTCTCACCGATGGGAAGGCGGTGGCACTGCATGGATCATTCTCCACCCTTTTCTTCTCATACCTTTCACCTCTGAAGGCAGTTTCTAACAGTTTGGCAGTGTTTGAAACTGTAAGCTTTGTTTTGCGTCTCGTCAGGCCTGCACCTTCTTTATCATTATGATTTTCCACTATTTCATTTCATTGGTCCCGTTCTTCTGGTGTGGATTCACTGAGTACATTCTTATTTAATGATATTAGGCCAAAAGCAATCAGCGCTTATCTAATAGGTTCGATCTCTTTTCCTTAAAGTCCATTCTTTTATGTACTTATCAGCCAATGATTACACATGTTCTTTATTGTACAAATGTCACTGAAATTATGATAACGGAAGTAGTTCAGGACTTTCCAAGTTATTTACAGTATTCTAATTAAAACATACACTGTGGTTCCAATGTGGCATATTTGGAAATTAAACAAAATCAGTTATTGAAAAACAATTTTACTTGATCCACTTCACATTTTGAAGATGTTAAAGTCCTAACTGTTTCTGTAAGGGTGTGTAAAAAGTTGACTCCACATCTTAAAGAACAGGGCCATATTCTGTGCTGTCTGAGTTATTCTCATCCTGCCTGCTTCTGATCAGCTCAGTGGTTGTTGACACTCGCATGGTAACATTCTTTACAGCTCCGTCATGCTCTTTCCTGACTGTTTCTGTTCCTTCTGCTACTCTCTGACTTTGGGAATGAGGATGCTCATCTTGGAAGGCATTAAAGTTGCCCTCTTGTCATATGCAAATGATAAAACTGAACCTAAACCTCTCTTTGTTCCTTCTCCATCTCTCTCCCAGCTGCGTAAAACAGGTTCGATTCGAGGCACCAGTGCTGCTCACGAGCAATGAGGCAAATCAACCAAACCCTGTCATGATGATGTCATCAGAGACACGCCCACCACTGATGAGGAAGTGGCCCCCCCAACGCCTGCTCTTCTCTTCCTGTCTCATATGATTCATTGGGGGGTTTGAAAAGATTGGTTACCAGTACTGTACAGATTCTACCCCAATCACACGCCTCCCGTTCACTCAGAAAAAACAAAAACAAAAAATATATGGTTTTGCGTACATAAAAAAAGGAAAAAAAAACTCTTTGCACAGAACGTAAATTGCCTGATATGTAATTGTTAGTTGATTATTACAATGGGCTTTGTTTTTATTCAGGTGTATAAACCATGACTCAGAAAGTCAAGCCTTTTATTCATTAGAATGTTGTTTTTAGTTCTACAGATTCCCACAAAAATTGGTATAAGATAACTTTAGCAGATATCAGACCATTGTGTCCTGACCTTCCCATGTATTATAACTGACTGTCTCTACTTTAATCCTCGTCTCTCCCCTCAGTATTGTCTATATTCTAGTTCTGATCAATTTTTGTCTAGATTTCCTCCCCCTTGTCTCACTGTCACCTCTGTCTGGCAGTTGGTTCCAAATACTGATGTCTTTTTTTTTTTCTTTATCGTTTTAATGAGGCAAAATCATGCCTATTAAAGGTTCCAAACATACAATGCTCATGCACGACAGATAATTATTTTTTTTCTCACACATGCACACACTTCTGGACATGCAGACTGGCCTGTTCTTCTGTCACAAGTGCATGTGGACAACAGCAACTCCTCACTAACTGTCATTGCATGTGTGTAGTCGCTGCAATGCAGCTTTGCTCAAGTGGATTGTTTGTGTTGATTAGGGAGGGGGTTGGGCCCCCTCTAGGAGAGTCTGTACATTACACCCGTGTGTTAGTGTGTGCAATTGTGTGCTTGTTTTTGTTCTCAACTGCCTTCACTCTTTGAGGACTGTCACTGAGGACTGAGATGGAAAAACGTTCAGCTTTCACTATCCAGGAGTGTTGTCACTCCCACAAACAGCCAGTTGAACTTGCCTCATGCTGTTGCTGCATGTCCTTTCTCTTTGGCTAGGGCTTTAACTGGAGGGCTCTCACAGCCCCCACAAAAGCTTTTTTTTTTACTAAAACAAATGAGGGCGAGAGATTGTGCGTTGCTGCGTGCATGAATTTAAGGTAGTTTTTTTTTTTTTTTTTTAATCCTTATTTAACTACCTTTTTCCCTCTCAACTGACAGCAAATGGGTCCATGCAGATCTGCAATGTCTGTTGCAGTTGTGGATTGACAAGCATTTTGGGTGTATAGTTTTCTTTTTCTTTTTGCCATGTATAGTGATTTTTTTAAAGCATTTTGTGTACCTTAATTACAAGAAAGAATGAGGTCTGTCTGATCATTTCTTGACTATAGTTAAGGATGAAATTAGTTTGGCAACGGTTAATCAAATCTTATGTTTATATTGTTTTTGGATGATCTGAAAACAGATGGCGTCTTTATCCCACGTCACTACTTTCTGGCTGCATCCACTTCAGGTTGCTCAAATTAGCTTTCTCTATTTTGCTTTTAGCTTAATTGCAGATCCAGTCAGGCTGCAGGTAAACTATTCAGTGATGTTTTATACAAACATGAAGTAGCTTAGCGCAGTAAGAAGGCTGCTTACAAGATGTTTATTTGATCAGGTATGAGAACAAGCCTCTCCAAAATTCTTGGATTTTGATGTAAGCTATTTGTATGGTTTACATTTGACAGGCTTAAAGAGAGTTGTAAGTGTACTTTTCTGTAGGCTTATCATAGAAATGATCAAGTTGTATATACAAACAATGACTGATACGACGCGCTATCAGGTCTGTTATTCAATACTGTACTGGTTAAAAGTAACTTTTATGAAGTTCTGTTCTTGTCGGAGCGGGTAATGTCAGCTCTGTGGACAGTCTGCTGTCCGATGACAGTGTGACAAGTTGTACTGTCCACACGTTGTCGATCATGCCATAGTTGAACTGTACCTCATCCATGTTAATGAATGTACAGACCAGGAGACAGAGGTGTAAAACCGGTGCCAGGCTTCTGAACTGCACAAACACACGTTTAGCACCCGTACAGGCATGACATGGACCCATTCTACCACCTCTACACTAACATTAAACAGTAGGCATCTTCCTCATACCAACATTGATTTGGGTCTGTATACTCAACCATCCCTTTATTCCTTGTCCTTCCTTTTATCTTTTATTCTGGTGATTTGTTCTTGTTATTTCTGTTTGATCAGTGCTTTGGAGAAGCTCTCAAACTATCAGACAATAAGGGAAACTTACAGGGAGGCTTCTTATCAACATCAGACCGGTTTCAGCTTGACCTCAGATGACTCCTGAGGGGTGAACAAGTCTGACTGTGTTGAATGATGACTGAAGTCTCCCTGTAGACTAGAATTAGCTGCGTGATGTACAGTTTTGTAGCATTACCAGTGATGCCAGCCAGGGTATGACTGTGAGGGGAGGGATGGAAGCTTAGGGAACTGATGGAATCCAAAATTCTGTTTTCTTTATTCTAGATATGAATACACACTTGCAAAATCTACTGTTATACTATTATGTTTTCTTTTTTGAAAGACAAAGATTCACAATGTATTCTCTTTTCTGATATGGCAAAATTCAGGGGAATTAGTAGTGAATGTAATACAATTAGTTCATTTTTCTTTTTCACAGCTTTCAAGCTGTGACAGAAGGTCTAGACAATGGAACATAACAGAATATCTAATAAATTTGAACAAATAAATCCTGAGCTGTGTCCTCTCTTGTGTGCGTAGGTCATAGTGTTTCTTATTATGGTGTGATATAATTACAATTGCAATACAGAGAACTATGGTACTGAGTTCTATACTTCTGAGTATCAGCTGCTTTATTTTTTTACACCCCAAAAACAATCCAATTTGGGGGGCGGCCATGGCTCGGGTGGTAGAGCAGATCGTCTGGTAACTGAAGGGTTGGTGGTTTGATTCCCACTCTCCTGATCATGTGCCGTTGTGTCCTTGGGCAAGACACTTCACCCACCTTGCCTCCAGTGTCCCTGCACTGGTGTGTGGATGATGAACTCGTGACGTGTCCAGGGTCCCCCCCCCCACACACACACACACCCCCGCCTTCTCCCTTGAGTATCTGGGATAGGCTCCAGTGAGCCCCGCGACCCTGCAAAGGATAAAGCTGTTTTGGAAAATGAATGAATGGAAATGCAATTTGATAAAAATGAAAATGTTTCTTCTCAGTATTATTAGATGATACGGGGAAATTTCAGGTTACAGCAGCACATATAAGACAAGACACACAGAGATACTGCAAATATGATGAAAAGTAAGAGTAAATCAAAAATATAAATGTATAAATACAAATGAAAAAAACAGATTGAGTGCAACAGTAAGGATCAATAAAGAGACGTCAGACATATAGTATATACAGTTCTATGGCAATACAGATATATAGTTATACCCATATTTTTATATAGTAAATATACAGTTCTATAGTTATACCCTTATTGTTATATAGTAATATACAGTTGTATAGTTATACAGTTCTATAATTATACCCTTATTAGTCTTGCTCTCTTGATTCATAACTATATGCAATTTCATCCAATGCACTTAATATCATTCTGTGAACTCTCCAGTAAAAGCACTTTTCAGCATCAAAACATGTATCCAGGGTTAATAGTCAATGGAACTGACAAGTATCACATAAATGTTTCTAACGACGCGAAAAGTATTTACAGATATAAAACACGGGTGTTTTTGTCCATAAAAATAAATTACTCAAATGTGGAATTTTTAAGTGCTGAATTGCAGTAGGCTGTAACAGTAAGTCTACTCACACATACTGTACGCACAGAGCTTTGAGTGAGAAAAAAAATCCTTTAATCGCTCCCAGAGGCAGATCAGAGTACGCATGCGTGAGTATTTACCCCAGCAGGTAAACTCCACCATGGCGGCGAGAGGCCATGTGCAAGATCCCAACGACAGGAGGCTCAGACCCATTTATGGTAAGCACTCAATGGATAGACAGCTACGTGTTAATACGCGATTGAAGCTTTAATAAACATTGTCCTGGTGTGTATTGGTGCATGTGTTGAAAGTAAAGAGGTGGTGGAGTCAAGAGGGCAGCGGCGCGGCCCCTCCAGCTCCAGCCGCGGACTGTGCTGCCCGCAGCGCCCAATGACAGTGCACCTTGCCCGGTCTTGCCACGGGAGCCGGGGCAGCACACGACTGTCGCGGTTCTCTGAATGACACTATCTGTTCCATATTGTTGAACCGCTGTATATCCTCGGCGACTGTCAAACGTTACCTAGTTTGAGAATTTGTGTCGTCCGGCGTGGCTTATTTATCAAAGTCGAAATGCCTTCTCCTTTTGCTAACGCTGGCTATTTGACAGTTAGCCGGCTAATTTGTCAGCTAGCCAGACCTGTCCCTGGACACACTTCAGCTGTGTACATGTTATAAATAAAAGTTACTTATGTGTGCGAGTTTTTGTAGCTCCGGTTGACGTGTAACATTATCGTGATTAGCTGACCGGGTCACAGTCTGAATTTGAAGTTGTTGTATAGTTAGCTTGATGTTACACGGCTAGCTTCCAGCTAGCAGATTCATATTAGTCTTAAGGACAATGCTTTTGAGCTAGCTTCAGTGTACGAGGATTAGCCAGCTAACCAGCTAGCATGCAGCTGTCAGAGTGCACCGACCACTTGTTTTCCTAGTAAAAGCTGATCACTGAGTTGTTTCGTGGTGTAAGTCATACGCGATTAATTCTTTGCGTACCTCCGCAAAGTTTTATTTCAATATTTCGATTAACGATTTGTTGGTTTGACCGCTTTGCTGAAATTGTCCTGTTTTTTTTAATGTTGATGCTTTTTAAACTTGTGGCATTTACTATTTTTGTATGGTGGTATATTGACTTTATTCAGCAATAAATATTAGTACTAGAAAGATTTCTCAATATTTTTTTCTCATACACCCCAATGAAGCTAATCATTGGGGCTTTTTGGCATCATTTGGCTGCATTTCAATAACAGATCTAAAGCATGTGAAGAAATCACAGGTTGCGGGCTTTTGTTAACATTTTTCTCTAACAGTTTTAGACAGGGAAGAGAATAGACACATGACATAATCAGTGTGCTGTCTGGCACAGTTAATTTTGGTTCCCAGCTGTCATGAAGAGGCTGAACTGAGGTGTCTCTGTTTGTACATGGTAGTGTGTGTACACACATACTTCACCTTCACTAAGCATTTAAAACGGGTTGTGTTAATAGAAGCCTCTGTTGCTTACTTCATTCAAATTGTAGAAGATGCTGGGTGCTTTGATTTTGAGCAGCACTGTTTATTTTAATCAATTTAATATTTGTTGTCCCTTTTTTTTTTACAGATTACCTTGATAATGGCAACAATAAAATGGCAATACAGCAGGCAGATAAACTGCTCAAGAAACATAAGGACCTGCATTGTGCTAAGGTAGGTGACTATGAACTGTTCTACATTGTAATTGTTGGGTTGTGTTCATCTTGAATTGAAGGTTTATCTGTCAGCATCAGTCTGCGTCATAGAGAGATTTTACTGTAAGTGCAGATATCTTATATTAAATTCATTTTCTTCCGTACAGCATGTGCCCACACAGTATCACTGAATACTTCTACACATGGACAGTGCAATTTTGCTTACAGATTTCTAGAAGTATACACACAGACATGTCATGTATGAATTCATGCATTTGAGTGACGAAAGTTTCAAGCCAGTGGAACCAAACTGTTCGAACAAGTTCACCCTTTTGCCACCAACAGCATAAACATATCTGCACACTTACAGATAGAAAAGTGCCATGCGGTCTTTAAGTTTGTTTCACACTAGTGTGAAAAAGTGCTAAATATACCTGGCAATTTTCCCCACATTACACATGTATTCCCCCACAAAAAACAAGCTTTAAAGAGGGAAAATCCATCAACCAGTATTAGTAGTTGGTCGGTCCAGTTTTGGACATCACAGAACATAAGGTCTTGCATGTTGATCCAGAAGCTTCATGCAATCTTATTCATGTAATGATGGATGAATGGAATCATCAGTCTATCAAAGGATGCAGAATAGTTTGAGTTTTTTTAAGCTACATTTTGCTCACCACAATGACACTTGTCTTTGTGGTGCTCGAGTAATGCTATGGCTCTGGTATGGTTGATTCCAGTCTATACCTATAGTGTACAGAGCCTTTTGGTGTGGCTGTAATAAATACCCTGCTATGGGAAAGTTGACCTCTATAACTATGAACATCGACTGGAACAAATAGCTGGATTTCATTGGTCAGATGTAGAAGTCTGAAATTGAAATGTATTCAATTGCTTTTTGTGCAGTGGGTCACAAAGCTTCATACCCCTTTAAACTGCTTTGCAATATATTTGTATATGAATCTGTGTTTGGTGTGTAGTGTCTTTTTCTCCGGTGTTTCTCTCAGCTCCAGCCGACTATAACCTTTGGTTTTCATTCCTCTTCCAGGTGTTGAAGGCTATTGGCCTTCAGAGGACTGGGAAGCAGGATGAAGCTTTCACTTTGGCCCAGGAGGTAGCCACTCTAGAGCCCACTGATGACAACTCGCTACAGGCCCTGACTATCCTGTACAGAGAGATGCATCGTCGTAAGTACACATGCGCACACACCTTAAAACGGTGTTATAATCTAGGGGGGAATGTTTTTGTGCTGAATGTTGCACCTGTTGTTCACAGCCGAGTTGGTTACTAAGCTGTATGAGGCTGCAGTGAAGAAAGTCCCTTTAAGTGAGGAGTATCACTCTCACCTCTTCATGGCGTACGCTCGTGTAGGGGAGTACAAAAAGATGCAGCAGGTGAGGAAACTCATCTCCGCAATGAACATCAGCAGTGGCATACACAGTTGCTCATGTAAAGAGGTCAATTCTGCATTTTCCTCCTTTGTAGGCAGGAATGGCCTTATATAAAATCGTCCCCAAAAATCCGTACTACTTCTGGTCTGTCATGAGTCTAGTGATGCAGGTATGGTCGTGCACAGAAAACTATGGTTGCATTCCTCAAATATTTTTATTATCACGAAAGTCAGACATTTGCTCTGTCATCGGTCAATTAGGCCATCTCAGCACAGGATGAAAAACTGTCCCAAACCATGTTCCTGCCTCTGGCTGAACGCATGGTGGAAAAAATGGTCAAGGAGGAGAAGATCGAAGCAGAAGCAGAGGTGAGTGTACAAATGTGCAGATCTGTTAAAGATGTAATTTAACAGAGAGGCTAAACGTAAGCATTTCTCAACCTGTTGCTGCACAATCTTAGTCCGTGTCCATATGTAGATACATAGCAGGAAGAAATTATATCGTAGTCCTCTTTACTCTGGAGAAAAGAGTACAAAGGACTATGATAGAATTTCTTGCTGCTTTGGGTCACTCCAGTATGAATGAGAGCCCTCAAACCATATGTAGATACATTTTCTTAATTTAAAACAGAGATATTAAGTAGGAGAAAAAAGACATGACCATTTTGTCCTGTTTGTAATTCTAGGTGCAGTTGTATTTTATGATCCTTGAGCGATTGGGAAAGTGTGTGGAGGCTCTTGAAGTCATCAGGGGCCCTCTTGGAGGTATGTGTGTGTTTTTTAGAAGCAGGATGCATTTTCTGGTTCTTATCAGGCAAATCTAAATTCCTCCACTCCCCCTTTTTATATTTGTTCCCACAGAAAAGTTGACCAGTGAGCTGCAGAGCAGAGAAAACAAATGTATGATGCTCTACCAGCGACTACAACGCTGGGCAGAGTGCAACGCCCTGGCCCACAAGCTGCTGCTTAAAAAGTGAGTGCAAGTTTTCTCCTGTCTCACTCATGTTATCGCCCTGTATGTGTACTTTGCAAACTGTTAATTGAGGTTTAAGGAAACGTTAATAAACTCTCTGTTTTTAGTCCCGATGACTGGCAGTTCTACCCTGCCTACTTCGATTCTCTTTTCCACTTACTGGATCAGTCGTGGAGCCCGCCCGAAGAGGGACAACAGTATGTGTTTTTTACTTTAAAGGATTCGTGTTGGGGTGTTAAAAATAAATAAATAAACGTGATGTGCGCTGAATTCCTGTCACTGACTAGAGGGGTCTGCATCACTCACAGCTCAAATACAGTAATTGTGTTGCAACATATTGGCTGCAAGAGAACAAGGGCTTCATGATTTTCTTTTGCATGATCCAGCATTTTTTTATTTGTTTATTTGAATCTGTTTGTGTGTCTACCTGTTCTCAGTTGTTCTGAGGGTGCAGTTCATCACACTGTGGCTGAAGTTGTGAGGTTTGTGGAAGACAGAATTAAGGGAGAAGACAGCAAAGACTCTCACGCACTCAGAGGCCCCTATTTAGCTCGGCTTGAATTAATTCACAGACTACGAGACAGGGGCTGTCCTGAAGAAAGCATGCTAGGTAAGACATCTCGATTGTCGCAACAGTGGCTGCTTGTGTTCTGTATATGACGACGTAGTTGCTTTGTATGTGACTTGTTTGTTTGCTTGTGAACAGGTGAGCCTTTAGAGCTAATGGTGCAGTTCTTTGGGAAGTTTGGAGACAAACCCTGCTGCATCACTGACCTAAAAATATACCTTCATCTGCTCTCTCCCGAACAGCATGTTCAGGTAACACATTCATTGCAATATTGTTGCGTATCTGCTTGTGATCTGATAAGTTTGGCTGTAAATGCATGTCTTTCCTACCTTTTTATGTAGTTTATTAATCGTCTGAGTGAAGCAGTTCCACTGGGGGAGCAGGGAGAGGAAGGATTTGCTTTTCCTGACGATACCAAAGCTCTGCAGAGGCATTTGTGTGTGTGTCAGCTGAGTCGTGCACTCGGACTGCATCACTGTCTCGATGTGGATGGAAAACTGCGACTCATTGCAGAGCTTAAAGCTCACTATCATCACGGGCTGAAGTTTGGTAAGGCAATTTTATTGCGCATTTACCAAAATGTATCAATTTTGGAACCAGTAACACAAGGCAATGCACTAAAAGTCTAATGCATGTTTAATAAGCCAATAATAGCCAAAGCACCAAAATCCCAAACGTGTACAATTGCTTTTCCCTCAAGTATTTTGTTTACTAAGTTACTTTGGCTTTTAACTCCATAACAATATGTACCTGGGATCAATAAAAAGAGACTGCAGGAACAGTTTAAAACATCATTGAACTCAAAGGGAGGACCTTGTGTTCTACAACAAAATTATCTAAACGGGAGTAAAGCTGATTTATTATGACATACAAATGTACCTATGCATTAAAGTACTGCTCTGCTGCTTTAAAAGAAACCTGTATATACAGTGCATGTCAGCTGTAGGATCTCACTTGTGCTTAAACAGTTTTAACTGTAACTAAAGCTATGCACTGATAACTCCACATAGTGTTGTACGTTGGCATAAGGTCACTGAAACTACTTTGCAAATCCTCCACAACTGAATATATGAATATAGCAATATTATGTTTATGTCAGTTTTCAACGATGTCACCTTTTTCAGTCTCTGAATGGTAACACTTAATCCTCACTTTCACCAGATATTTCCTCAGTCTTGAATTTGATGATTTGATCTCCTCGTGGCTGCTGAATGTTTCTACCTTTAACATCACTTCAACTCTAAATGTGTGTGACTTAGACACACATTTGCATTAGGACAACTGTAGCAGTGTCACAACTTTTGTCAGATTTTTGTTAATGCTTTCACCTTTTAAGAAGGATAACCAACTTCATTTCAGGTGCTTGAGCGGTTTGCTAAGTTAACAGTTTATTGTAGCTTTCCTGTTTGTGATGGGCATATGTGTAGTTAAGACAAACACATGCCCCCAGCACTATTGAATCCAGATTAGAAATCTCCCTTTTAGGTGCCGAGATACTTGTAAATAATATGACATGCTTTTATACTCAAGTCATTCAGGTAGCAGGACTAGTATTAGTAAATATATTCCACTAATACACACAAATTTCCCCGTGGTGGGATCAACCAAGTTCTATCTCATCTTAAAAAACAGTATTAGTGATTATGTCAAGTCAGAGTTAACTTGTGGGGCCGGTGCACTGATGGTGCATGGCATTAATTGTCCTGTAGTGACTTCCAGCTGAGTTTGTTCTGGTTTCTGTCTTTCATCAGGGAAGAGCGCTCTGAAGACGGAGCTGCAGTTTTCTGATATGTATTGTCTCATGGCGGCTCACGTATACATTGACCTATGGAAAGAAACAGGTGGGTGTTTTTCTTGTATTCTCCCTCTGGTCGTGTGTGTAACGGCCGTGTCTCTAAGTGCATTGTGCTGTGTGTGTTGCAGATAATGAGGACATGGTATGGCAGTGTTTGGCTCTCCTCCTAGAGGGTCTATCTCACAGCCCCTCCAACGCCCAGTTCAAGCTCCTGCTGCTGCTCCTTTACTGTCACCTGGGAGCGTTTGAGCCTGTAGTGGACCTTTACTCCAGCCTGGATGCCAAGCACGTACAGCACGACACCATAGGGTAATATACCACTTGTAGTACTTTGTCAAATCCAACAACTTGCACTATTCTCTTCAATTCTTGTTATTAGATTAGATCCCTTTATTAGTCCCCTGCGGGGAAATTTCAGGTTACAGCAGCACATATAAGACAAGACACACA
>JAPTHA010000005.1:30134515-30150409 GCA_029814585.1 Gymnapogon annona | reverse complement strand
TTATATAGTAATATACAGAGACAACATCAGTTATAAAGTAATATACAGTTATATAGTTGTACAGTTCTATAGTTATATAGTAATATACAGGATATCATCAGATATATATAGTAATATACAGTTATATAGTTATACCCTTATTGGTTATACAGCCAGTTGTGCACATGTTACTTATAGACTAACTTAAGTTACTTATAGACTAACTTATTTCTTCTCTTATGTTCATTTTATTTATCTTCATTTCCCTTAAAATGTTGTGGGTTTTTTTGTTTGTTTTTGCTTTTGATCTTAACTGCAAGAATATGTGAAGTGAGCAAAGCTCAGCCAGAGACAAATTCCTTGCTTATGTAAATAAACTTGGCCAATAAAGACTATAGATAAAGATTGAACATACGCTCTGAAAACTATGAACTGTTCCGACTGTACTGGATGATCTTCACAAGTAGAATAATGCATTTCTTGTTTTCAGGTTTCTCTTGACGCGATTCGCTGAGTCACTGGGTCAGTTCGCTGCAGCCTCACAGGCCTGTAACTTCTCCCTCAGGTTTTTCCACTCGAACCAGAAAGATGTAAGTCTATATCACCCATGAGTCTGATTTAATATGTTAACAGCATTCAAGGCTTTTAAACATACTCTTCAGGTTACCTCGTCCATTCATATGCAACTCATTTCTTCTTCTTCTTTACCTAACCTACCTCGAGAGTCAGGTTTTTTTTCAGTATTTCATCGTAGTTGACTTTAGTGGAAATATTTCTCAGCGTACAGTCCTTTTACTGTTATACTTTTTTTTTCTATAATATAAAGTTTTCTTCTGCAGTTTAAATATTTGCTGCTAAAGGAACAGAACTGCTAAACAGTTTTTTTCATTGTTCTTGTGACCATGACTCCAAAGTTCTAATCTACACGTCTCCTTCTTCCTTTCCCACCAGACCTCAGAGTATATCATCCAAGCTTATAAGTATGGAGCATTTGAGAAAATCCCAGAGTTCATTGCTCTCAGGAACAGGTTGAACCAATCGCTGCACTTTGCCCAGGTCCGCACAGAGAGGATGCTGCTGGACCTGTTCTTAGAGGCCGACATGTGAGAACCTACCACCAACGACACGGAATGTTCACAAACCCATGTTATGGAAGTTAATGCTTTTCTGTCTTTTTGTGTATGTTTGTATTCTTAAGTGTGTTGAACCTGGAGGAAAGTGTGAAGGCCATGTCTTTGTCTGCAGAGGAGGATGACATCCCCTGGGATAATATGAGGGACAACAGAGATCTGACTGTTTTCACCAGTTGGGATCCGAAGGACCGGTACTACGCACAATTACACTATAACATATCGTTTTAGTTTGTGTTTACAGAACTTTCAAATTGAATCCATTTTAGGCGAAACAAAAATACAATGTAAATCAGAGGTGTCAAATATGCGGCCAGGGGCCAAATCCAGCCCCCAGAAGGTCCAGTCTGGCTGTGAGTGTAATTTTAGCTTTGCACAAATTCATCTCAAGATATTAACAATCATATTAATTTGAAGTTCAACATTCAGACGAATACCGCTGGAGGTGGGTCATACCAGTAAAATACTATCATAATAACCTATATATACTCACAATGCCACATTTTTTCATGTATTTACCATCAGAGTAAATATAACTTTGCAGAAATTTGAGTAACCTGAATATGAACAACCAGAAATTAACTTAAGAAGACTTAAGAGAAGTACAAGTATACCAACATTCTGCCTGTTACTAATGTTACCTGTCAGTTATGTACAAGTGTAAACGATAAACTGAAGCATGATGTTTTTAAAATTAGTTACCTTTTCTGTTTGTTCATATTTATTCACTTTACTTTAAGGATAGTTTGTTGATGTAAACCTTTTATTATTTATATATTGTTGTGTTATTGTTTTACTGGATTGGCCCACTTCAGATCAGATGTACCTTGAATGTGGCCCCTGAAGTGAAATCAGTTTGACACCCCTGATGTAAATGTATAAAGATTTCATACGTGTAATGTTATACTGTAAATGACAGTGTCACGTCAAAGTGCCTTCTGGTTTATTTCACAGACATTTAACAGATGAGCATCGGCGTCAGTCTTTAGAGGAAGAGTCAGTCTGGCTGAGGATACGTTCCCTAACACTCCGCCTGTTAGCATCCATAGCTGTACTCGGACACACACCTTCCACACAAAACTCCAATGTGACCAATGAGAATGGAGTAGGAGATAAAACCTCCACCGTCAGTAGCTTGCTCTCACAGCTCAACCAAACTCTACAGACAGCAGCTCAGTTAGCAGAAAAACGCATACAGGTATATAGAAATATCTATATGTATTATTATTATTATTTTTATTTTTTTTTAATCAAGATTTGTTTTCAAGAAGTCACGTGGGCACCCATTGTCCTTCTCTGACGTGTGTGTTGTGTTACAGTATCCATTCCTGGGACCTCCCTCCACCCGGTTGGGCCCAGCTCTGTCTAGTGGCAGCTGTCAGTGTCAGGCAGCGGCCTTGCAGATGTCTGTCAACCTTCAGGAGCTGGACGCTGCTGGACTTGGTGAGCAGGGGTGGCACCAACAGGAAGCCCACGTCCACAGGAGTTAGTTTGTCGTCCTGAACTGTGCCTTTGTTTCTCCTAGATGAGTCCACAGAGCTTCAAACCCAGATCTGTAACGCTTTCAAATCATTAGTAGTTCAGCTTCAAGGTGAGTTTGTATATACTGCACACTCTATATATACTATGACATGGTGGGAATAAAAGGCTTATTTTTCTGTAACACTATTTCTTTTTTCGTCCATAGAAATTCTGAATAAATGCAAAGGGGATTTATTGGAAATGAAAGAGGGCAGATTAAAAACCCGGCCCTCCTTATTAGAAAACCTAGTCTTCTTTGTTGAGGTGAGCTGTTTGCATTGACATTTGATGCCTCTGCCCTTGTTTGATTTAATGTGCCGTTAACACAATACACACCTTCCACAGACGATGTGTGTAGTCTTGTGGATGGCTAGTTATTGTGCCAAGATCTTGCGACCACTGAAGACGAGTCTACAGAAGAAGAAAAAGAAGAAAAAGGATGCAAACACAGCTCTGGTACCTTTCCCAGTAACTAGGCCACGTTTCCATCTGTTCATCAGCTGACCTCAACCATCTCTTTTAAACTAACTGTCCACTCGTGTTTGTCTCTGCTGTAGCCAGAGGTGGTGTGTGGGTTCCAGGAACTGACAGGGTGCTTGCAGGACTTGCTTACCCAGGCTGTGGATCACATAAAGGGGCAAGAGATGAGCATGACTGCTCTTAAATTGGCCAGTTTAACCCTGGAAGGATACACACAGGTGAGGACGAGTCCATCCAGACATCCATAGTAAACAGTGGAGTCTTACATTAAGGAAAAAATAAATTAAATATTAATCCAATTAATCCCACTGGCAACAATTTGTCTGTGGTTACTTGTTTGAGTGAGTGAAATAGAGCAATTGCATTGTTATTGTTAGTTCCCTTCAGTGTGTATTACCATGGTGCCTTTAGAACATAAGATCAGCCAAAAACATTCTATATAGATATGTAAATGGTTAAAAAAATAATAATTTAACCACATTTTTACTAACATTACAACCGTGGCTCGGGTAGTAGAGCAGGTCATCTAGAGCAGGGTTGGCGGTTCGATTGCCACTCTCCTAATCATGTGCTGTTGTGTCCTTGGGCAAGACCCTTCACCCACTTCGTCACTGTAAATGAGAACCAGTTCTCAGTGGACTTACCTGGAAAAATAAAGGTTAAATCAAAAATCCAAAAATAACAATCTACATGAAATGGGAAAGAAAACTCACCATTTGTGTGCTAGTGACGTCTGAAGGGAAAATTGAGATTCAAACGGGTTGAAAATAAGGTTTGACTTGGTAGTAAATAAACTAGTACAGTGCATTGTTTGCTGGCAGAGAGTGGCCATACAGACTACATGTGATGGAAATAAAGTTGAAGGAGATATAAGATGAAAACACCTGTCATTTACCAAACAGACAAAGCCTCATCACCGTGTCACCTGCGTTTGACATCGATAGCACACGTGTGTCTATACACCTATTGCTGCTACCAGATATTTCTGTGCTTCAAGTGCGTATCTGGTGCTGGGAAAATTCTTCCTTACTGGAAGTGGAAATGTCCGATGAGTCATTTGAGGTCATTGCTGGGTTGTTTCCATTTCCTATTCATTTATATTTTTTATTATTATTATTCGGCCAATTAACTCTTGAGCCAAAAAAGATGAAAGTCACCATAAGCAATCAGTATCTTTTTTATTTATTTTTTTATAAGATGTCGTATATGTGTGAAAATACATTTGTGGAAACGGCTTTATCAAAACAACGGACTAACACGTTGTTTCTGGCATTTCCATGCTGCTTTTTCAACACTGCAACTAACATGAGCAAATTTTAAGTGTCATACCTAAGTGACTTTAGTGGAAAATCTGACTAAAAGGGCATCTGTTAGACACCAGATACATGTATACGGGGGCTTTAATACGAATGCAGTGGATGTTTTGAGGTTAAAGATGAAAGGGTAGATCACTTTTGGGAAATTCAGTCTGCTTTTGATTGATCCTGATAACAATATATGTGTGCTGTCATTTGTCGACAGTAGAATAAGTAAAGACAAGCTGGAGAGTTAATGTTTGGGGGGGGGGGTTAAATATTTGCTGCGTTGACTGGATGCCTATTGGTTTAACTGAGTGGCTTTTAGATTCACTCTTTTTTTTTTTTCCACCCCCTTAGGAAGAAGCGTCATTTATCAAGGCTGCTATGGACAAGGTGCAGAGCAGTTACCTGCGCTCACTACAAGAGGTGGGGGATCTGCTCAAGAAAAGAGCAGAAACTCTAAAGAACCTCAAGATCTGAACACCATCACTACACCCACCACCACAACCCCGTCCCTCTTTCCATATCAAGATGACTGTCCCAGCATCAGCCCCCCGACAACCCACACCACTGTCTGCTGTCAACCCACCAGCTAAACTACACCACTCGTAATTTAATTTCCTGGCAGGTCTGACGAACCTGGACCCCACCTGCCCATGCACACGTTGATTTCTGGCCGTCGCCTCCTCCTCCTCTCTGAATATTTCCCTCTGTAGGTCTGTGAGCTCTCGTAGATTACCATTAGTATTTGTTTTTTTTAAAATTATTTTTCATTCAACATACACACCTCTGGAACATTTGCAACTCCTATAGCACATAAGCTTGTAAGTAAACTAATGAATTCATAAAGCAGTTATTAGAGACAAGACAAAATACATGGTCCTTTTAAAAATAGAATAAATAAGGAAAATGAATCTGTTTTAGATTTAACTAATCTAATAAATAATTGTACATAGTGAAGAGCAACTACCACAACTCCATAACTAAATGAGAATATAAACACAGTAAACCACTATGCTGTTTGTTGGTTGGTTACATTTATTTTTTACCCCATTTTGTTTTTTTCCTGTGACTCCATCTACAATCAGAGTCTGTCTCAGTACAATATAACACACGCACCAGGATTTTTTCACTCTGAAGAGGACATGTCTTTCTAATGTGCTACTTTTTTAGCCGTTTATGTCCCTCGAGCGAGCAGGCACACTTTTGCATCTTGCTCCACAGCAGCGGCGACTGATGTGGAATTATGGACAGCAAGTGCAGGGCAACCAGCAGAAGGCCTTCAGACTGAAGTTTCCTGTTGAAGTTTTTTTTTTTTTTTTTGTCGCTGTCCTTTCTTGCTTTGTGTATTTCGTGTTGGCGCTTTGGTATGAAAGTGGAACCAACTCTGTAGTCGCAGTATTATAAAGAGCAACACAGAGATGAGCTGCATAACGGGACTTTTTTTTTTTTTAAATTTATTGTCTGCCACTTTTTCTTTTCTTTTCTTTTTTAATTAGTAATGCTAGTAGCGATGTGTGTAAACGCATCCATCATGGAAGTCAGTTGCTCTTGCACAAGCAAACAGGAAAACAAAATCCATCATGGATGAAGTGGTGATCTTTCAATGACTTGACTGGATTGATTGTAATTATAACACCATGTATGGCTACCTTCAAATGAATGTTCTCATAGTAGTGTGTTTTCTACTCGGATCATTCATAATTTACTATTTTTCTCTGGAGCTACAGATGTCGAATCTGTTTGTAGCAGTGTGATGAATGCAACACGTATGCAGCCACTTGATTTTGGCACGTCAGAATTAGACGGTTTCTGAATATCCACGGATTTTAGACATTTTCAGGTTGATAAATGCAAATGCTAAATTACTGTGGCACACCAGATGCTAGCAGTCGTATTTAGCCTGTGTTTAATTAAGGCTAGACCAAACGATTAAGGGGATTACGGCTCTTTTTTTGTTTAGTTTTTTTCAGTTTTTGACCAGAAACCATTTGTACAGACAGTTATTTTCTGCCTGGATGCACTTCAAGATATTCTGGGATGGCTCTTTCCCTCTTGTCGTAATCACAGAGCCGTATGTCACAGACAACTATTGGACCTAATTGTAAATAATTGTTGCAGCAGCCTTTGAAAGTACAGCGCGCAAAGGACATGAGTAGTGTTTTACAGCAGCTGCAGTAGTTATTATGTCATGCATTAATGTTTCTCTCATTCCCATTTAAAAACACCTGCCACCTCTTCCCAAAAAAAAAAGTATTGTGAACCAAAAGTTTCATTGACAATAGTTTTCATCAGCTTCAGCATCTCTGTGTGAAACCATTTAGCATCTGTTAGATATAATCAGTGAGGCTTTTAACCCACAGATGAATGCAGGCAGTGACATAGTTTACAAGTTTTCTTATCAAGGAGCACTGATGGATGACTACTGGCACTGCAGGTAGTGTGCAGTTTGGTTTTTTTTTTTTGTTTGTACTATTATTTTATTATGAAATTGGAAGAGCAATGTGAAAATGTGAGTAAATGGTGAATCCACCCCCTCCATCCTGTTAGTCTTGTATATGCATACGGTCACATATTTGCAAATAAATGCCTTTACGAAGACTTGAGCCCAACTGTGTGAATGGATTTCAGGATAGAATAATGTTTGATGTGACGACGTGTTGTTGAGGTTCAGAAATAATGGTTGACAATCTGGAGTGTCATCTCACCAACTCTTTTGTTAGAAAATGGAAAACCGAAACACTGGAATGTCAAAGCCTTTTTTTTTTTTTTTAAATAAAAAAAGGTAAATATGAGATTTGTGTTACATTTGTTTAATTACCCTACAAATTGGAGCATTTAACCTTAATATATATATGAACTGCATTCTTACTGAACTAAAAACAAACACATTTATTGTAATGTTCGGCGGCTGTGGTCAGAATATGTACTTTTGCAAATTTTCTAAGGGATAGACTTGGAAAGTGGATGAAAGTATAAGTCGTAGTTTTATATATACTCTGGATGTAATTGATTGTGATGTGTTTTAGTGAACAGGACAGGTTAAATACAAAAAAACAAGACAAACAGCATAGTGGAAAAACTACAATATATGAGTCAGATCTGTTGGCCCTGTAATTACATTTTTGTGGATCAGATGAAATTTTTCATGGGACTTTGGTTGTCTGTTGAGACTGATATTGGCACAGTACTGGTGAAACCCTCCAGGTGGCAGTATGACGTCACATGTAAAGTATTGCTACTCCTATTATAGTAGAAGAAGAAAACGATGCTACAAACAGCTGCGAATACATGGCTATGTTAGCTAGCCAAAAACATTTGCAAATTCTAACGGTTTGCTTGTGTCCATTGGTGCCGACGGCAAAAAAGTAGAACGGAAACCATGTTTGTTTCCCAATATGACTCGTAAAATGATTTTAGGACAGTTGATTCACTGCTAGTCATTTAGCTTTTTAGCTAACAGGACGTCCGCTTCAGCTGTCTGTCACCGGTTGTTTGTTTTCTCTGAAGTAGTCTTCTCTTTTATAACACATGAGTGTGTCTCTGGTTGTAATCCGTCTGGAATTAGCCGACCAGTCTCCTTCTCCACAAGGTTTTCAATATTCAGCCGGTAAGTTTCTGAAGACGCCAGTGCTATTGCGCAGTAGAGTCATTGCTATTGTATTAGCCAGCCAGTGTTAGCCTAGTATCTAAAACCCTGTCTATTCACTGTCTTGATTGATTATTGTTCTCATATAGGGTTAGGTCATTGTATACTCAACAAATGTATCTATGTCAAACCACATTATGATAATGAAATTTGTCTGTCCATCAGTGTAAGTGCGCAGAAGTGAAAGAGGTCAGACAGTGGTTCAGTTTGTCTATTACAGTAAATGTCTGAACTGTCCACGCAGTTGAAGGCATGTCAGAAGAGGACCTGCAGGAGAAAGCTCTGGGCCTGGCCAAACTCACGCTGAGTGGAAAGACGGATCTGGAAAAAGCCACTATACTGCACCAGCACATTGGCAGCAGAGCCATGGGCGACATGGTTATAGAAACCTTTGAACCCAGCCCCGGTAAGGATATGCGTTCATTCTGGACAGAAAAAATTAGCATGTCTGTAACAAATATTCTGGACGTGTGCAGACATAATGTTTGTGTGCGATCCAGAGACAATCCAAATCGTTAAAGGGAACATTCAGACTTGAAAGCATCAATTTGTAATTGTAGATAAAGGAGGAGGTGCGGAGCCCAGTGATTCAGCAGAACAGACTCAGGTCGTGGAGACCGAAGCAGACAGTACTGAGGGCTCACAGGACGACAGTGCAGCTTCAGGCACTGCTCCAGACTCCCCGTCCAAACAGCTGCCAGAACAGATCTCTTTTTTCAGTGGGAACCCCTCTGTGGAGATCATCCATGGTATCATGCACCTCTACAAAACCAAGTGAGTCAGGGGAGAAAAAAGGGACTGTTTGCATGATTAGTTTTTGTCCTGTTCCAGTATGATGGATATGATCTGTTTTTGTTATGGTGCAGTAAAATGACATCACTGACAGAAGATGTGAGGCGCAGTGCTATGGTGTGTATCCTGACTGTGCCGGCCACGATGACCAGTCACGACCTTATGAGGCTGATGGCGCCATATAATGAAGTCATGGAGCACATGAAGATCATACGGGACTCCACCCCAAACCAGTACATGGTTCTGATCAAGTTCTCCACACAGGTAGGTTTTCAGAATAAATTTGTTTACACTTGAGTAATGTGCATATTTGTGCTCACTTGACATTTGTGCACTGACAAATGTGACTTAGATGATTGTTAGTAAAATGTCAAATTTTCTTGTACGTCCGCCCTAGTATTTACGTTATAAATTTAAAAAACAGATGAAAAATTCCAAATCACTATTTGTACCCTTGGTTCTTGTTAGTGTTAATAATCACTTTGCTGGAGGGAAGTTCAGATGTTCGGGACTTCCCAGTTTGACCGGCAGGTACCAGAACAGTTATGATGTGTTTTCTCTGGAAGAGTATGTTTGTTTTTATTTTCACATGATCTTCTCCGTCTTTGTTCAGGCAGATGCAGATGGTTTTTACACAGCGTATAATGGCCGCCAGTTCAATTCCATAGAGGACGCAGTGTGTCAGCTGGTCTACGTGGAGAGAGCTGAGGTTATAAAGTCTGAGGAGGTCAGTTAAATGATTGATAAGTGTGTTCCAATCTCCTGGTTTCTTCCTATATCTGAGGTGCGCTGATAGTTCTACGCGTTTTCTTTTCTTGCTTTCTCCTCCTCCTCCTCCTCAGGGAGCCAGTCTGCCAGTGATGGAGTTGACCGAGCTGCCAAAGTGCACAGTGTGTCTGGAGCGAATGGACGAGTCAGTTAATGGCATCCTCACCACCGTCTGCAACCACAGCTTCCACAGCCAGTGTCTCCAGCGGTGGGAAGACGCCTCGTAAGTACACACACTACTCCTACACTCTGACTTGGCATTTCAAATACACGCTGTACATATATATTCTAAGATATAAATATCAGCTGGGACTTTGCCTTTAACAGCACTGTTCTTATTCCATCTGATTTCAGGGCTCAGTTTAAATGCAGGGCTGTTCTGCACCAGTGTAAATAGAAGAACATTCTCACCAACACAGTCACATGCTCCCCCACCCGATTCTCCCACTCCTCTGGTCTTTTCTCCAGGCTTTCATGTCATGTGTTGTGTGTATTCTGCCTTTCTTTTACATGCATTCTTCTTTGTCACAAAAGCCCATTGCACACTATTGATAAACATGTGCTGTGCTTTCAGGTGCCCTGTGTGCAGGTACTGTCAAACACCAGAACCCGTGGAAGAGAACAAGTGCTTTGAGTGTGGAGTCCAGGAGGTAACTGTTGTCAGTTTGTGGGACTTTTTAACCCGGTCGTTGGTTACGTCAGCTCCGCTTGTAATTGGACCACGGACTTATTTTAGCCTCCCCATACTTGTGTTTTGTTTGTAGAACCTGTGGATTTGTTTGATCTGCGGGCACATCGGGTGTGGTCGCTACGTTAGCCGGCATGCCTACAAGCACTTTGAAGAAACACAACATACATATGCCATGCAGCTCACCAACCACCGTGTCTGGGACTACGCAGGAGGTACAGTGTGTGTGTGTGTGTGTGCAGTTCTGTTTTACTGACTGAACCTTGTGACAGCTTGGATGAGGTGGTTCCAGGAATGTAGATCCATTTGTATCCCCTCAAGGACAAACGCACAATAACAACATGTATTCATCACCCATAGTTTTTTGGGGTTTTTTGACATGGCTAATTTCTCAGCAAAAATAAATGTGTTGAGGACTAAATCATACGTGATCAGTGCCCAAGACAAATGTTCACAAAAGTCGATGGAAATACTTTAAATACTTCATTGAATATATTTTTGTTAGCTTAGAGATGATATACATACCCTAACTTTAACCCTTTAAGATAATGTGCATGTATATACCAGTACTATGTTTGCTCAGGGCCTATGTGCTGTTATATCTCTTATTTCAGTATACCTGTGTATTTTTTTGTACAGAATTCTTAAAATATTTTGAAAATCTGTTGAAGATTTAAGGATGAATTCGAGGCACAATTCCAATTTTCTTAAATAATGACGCTGAGTAGTAGAAATGTACTTTCCAATAACAGTCCTAGATGACGCACGTGTGTAAACCGTGTAAACATGCCCATGCTCACATTGTCCTGCACTGCTGTAGATAACTACGTGCATCGTCTGGTGGCCAGTAAGACTGACGGAAAGATGGTGCAGTACGAGTGTGAGGGAGACACCTGCCATGCTGAAAAAATTGATGCACTTCAACTAGAAGTAAGTATCTCTTCTTTGCTGTTTTTATTGGCGTGAGCAGGAATGGCTGTCCTAACAAATACTGTGTGTTTGCAGTATTCGTACCTACTGACAAGTCAGCTGGAGTCCCAGAGGATTTACTGGGAAAATAAGATTGTTCATCTGGAGAAGGAAACGGCTGAGGAGGTACAGGACAGACTCCGAATCATGTTTATTCTGATCAGTCCACGTATTTGATCATCATTACTCTCTTTTCAGATAAACAACATGAAGTCTAAATTTAAGGAGACCCTGGAGCGCTGTGACAACCTGGAGCGCCGCTTGGGAGAAATATCCAAAGAGAAGCAGGGCATAGAGAAGAAGTAGGTTCTAAAAGTGTTTAAGTTGTTCTCAGAGTTGACTTTGAGATTTTGTAACCCTTGTGTCACCGCTACGACTCGTGTGACGTGCAGTGGCGGGTACAATAACAGAACTGTGTAGCAGATGTGTCATAACAAAAAGACATACCAGTGTTCAAAGTAATAATCAGCTCCGTCAGTTCATGTAGCCGTTTGTTGAAGTATACTTTAACATCGTTTCCCTCCATCAGTGGTGTCTGCATGTAAAGACATGTCATGCTTTATGATTATATTAGATTCCTTTATTCGTCCCACTGGGGGAAATTTCAGATGTATGTGTGACATGTGTGAAGCGGCTGGATAGCTCAGCTGGTAAGGCACCGGGCTGGTGCATAGGTTCAATTCCCGGGATGAGCGTCCAGTGTGGGTCCTTGGTCAAGACCCTTCACACTGCTGCCTACTGTAGCCACAAGGGGGCGTGTGTCTCCTTGTGCCGGTCCCAAGCCCGGATAAATACAAGGGTTGTGTCAGGAAGGGCATCCTGCCAAATGAAATGGCAGGAAGGGAAAAGCTTGAAAGATTAGCATATCATGTATGACACTTGTGTGGTAAAGAAGAAAAATATTTTGTCCAAACCCTAATCATGCACACAAATCTGAAGCTTGACTGTACTGCCATGTTCAGGTGTACGCAGCTGAATAGTCGAGTGGTGAAGCTGAGCCAGGAACTGAAGGAGGAGCAGGAGATGAACCGTTGTCTGAGGGACAACCAGGCGCAACTCCAAACACAGCTGGCCGACGACGAACGGAAGAGCAAAGAAAGCGGTGAGTGAGGATGAGATGACAGAGGACAGGTCACGGAGCTGTGGTATTAATAGACCTGGTGCTTTATGTGCTTTCCAAGTCCATTCACATACATTCACCACAGCAACAAAACCAGATAATCCGGGTAGCATTACAATGTATCCTCTCGCTCGCTCTCGGTTTCTCTCGCTCCCTATCTCTCTTCTTACTATAGAGCACGTGTCAAACATGCGGCCCAGGGGCCAAATTTGGCCCGACAAAAGATGCAGCCTGGCCCTTGAGATGAATTTGTGAAATGCTAAAATGACACTGAAGATATGAACAATGATGAGTTCAGGTTCCATATTCAGACCAATTCAATCTCAGGTGGGTCAGACCAGTCAAATACATCTCATAATAATGTATAAATACGCCAAATGTTTTCATCCATTTGCAGTAAAACAAAGTATCATTTTGCAAAAAAATGAACAACCTGAACAAATATGAACGACCTGAAGAGTGACTGCCTTACAGACTGAAGAGGAGTGCAATTTCAACAACAATCTGCCTGTTACTAAATGTTATCTGTCAGCAACTGATCAACTGAAGCAAAATATTGTTAAAAATATACTTATTTTTTCAGTTTGTTCATGTTTATTCACTTTGCTTTAAAGGATAGTTTTTAAATATAAACATTTTCATCATGTATTTTTAATTTTTGCACTCCAAAGCACAGAGAAAAGTTGGGAGTTGACTCTATCTATCTATCCATCTATCCATCTATCCATCCATCCATCCATCCATCCATCAGTTTATTTATTAGGGACCATGTACAATTTTTAAACATAAATGTTGCCATTTGATGCATTGTACCAGATTGTAGCCATTTGCTAATTTGTATCTGCAGTCCCTGGCAGGGTACAATAAATACATGCTTACAATTAATAAACAATTAAGCACCCCCCAATTATGGTATTAGTTTCCTGCTTTGGCCCACTTCAGATCAACTGTATCCATGTATTATGCAAATGTATTCACTTTGCTTAAAAGGATAGTTTTTAAATGTAAACATTTTCACCACATAATTTTACTTTTTGCACTCTAAAGCATAGAGAAAAGTTGGGAGTTGACACTATCCGTCCGTCCCTCCCTCCCTCCATCCATCCCTCCATCTCTATATATCTACATATATGTATATAATTATGGTATTATTTGACTGGTTCGGCCCACTTCAGATCAAATGTATCCGAATGTGGCCCTTGAGGTGAAATGAGTTTGACACCCCTGCTATAGAGCATTAAAATGTTCTTTCTGTCTCTGTCTCTCTCTCTATAGATATATATGAAGATATAGATAGATAGATATAAAGTAGCTGCATCTCTGTAGAGATAAATCTATAGATTGGTTTCTTAATTATTTATTTATTTTTAAATATGGGACTGTGCACATTAATCAACATGTGTTAGTACATGCAAATGTTCCAGAGTTAGCCGTACAGGCTTATTTTCATCTGTAGTCCCATTTGACAGGTTGATGGCAAGATAAAAAAACAGGACATAGACACAATAACATTCAGTGCATTACACACAAGGGCATTAAAGGACAGTGAATACTACAGTACACATACGCTGCACATATTCCCGTCTTCCTGTTCGGTCTCTTCCCACCCCCATGTTGTGCAGACAGGTTGATGGCCACTTTGACTTGTACTGTACTCGTGACAATAAAGGGTATTCTATTCTATATTATTAAAATGGGGAACCTGATCGAAGTGGAGTGCCTTTTGTTGAGGAACCTCTTGGTCTTCAGTAATGGCTGTAGTTTTTCACGTTTAAGACCCTATTTGGCAGATTGTCATTGAAAGTTTGACCTCTCACCTCTGATCAGAGGAAGCAAACATTTGCTTTTTCATGCAAATCTCACGATAATGAAAAGAACTCACTGTCAACATCAGAGTAAGGGTTTACAGTAGGTCTCTAACACCAGTAGTTTCGTATTAAATCATTTTCATCTCCAGAATGCAGGTGTGTGTGTGTGTCATCCACACTGTGGTTAAGTCATAATACGGCACATTCAAGTATTTAGCTTCACTTTTTAAACGTCTCAACGTGTTGGCACAGCTTTGTACATTACAAGCACAGAGAGCGGCCTTGATTTTCATTGTTCAGTATTTTTTGGATCAAACAATCGTATGCTTTGAGAAGCTTGTGTGACAGTTTCCTATTGCCGTGACTGTCCTTTTATTTCCAGAAGCATAAATGAAATATAAGAGCTTCGAACCAGTGATGTTATATTTGCCCTGGGGCCTGCACACATGAACGACTTCCTCATTTATTCAGGAGCATTTGCAAATGACAAACAAATAGCATCAACACAACAGGCTGTATGTGATGTCATCCCAAGAGTGCAAAAGTACCGATGATGATGATGTGGCGAAGACACACAGAGAACACATTGACCGCTGTGTCAGTATCAACTTGTTTCTAAGACTGTTGTTCCGTGTGTTGTCTGCCACCGACACCTGAATCGTGGAAGCTTTTCCTCACTGCTTTGCCTGAGGCCAACGTAATGTCAGGTTAAAGGTTGAAATGGAAATTTTACTGGCGCGGTTCAGACATACCTGTGTTTTTCCGTCTCCGTTGGGTTCCGGCTGATGAGAATTGTTTAAACAAATTCTCCTCGGCGCATGTGCTGAGTGTTTACCCTGTTAGCCACTCACACACACACACACACACACACACACACACACTTTTGGCCGTTGCTACTATTTATGTTGTGGCGTGAGGGTTTTTTTTTTATTTTCGTTCCACGTCCTATGATGTCATCCCAGGCGTTATCAGTCATTCTGTTGGAGTCGAACCTACAGGGAAAATCAACATAAGGGTCTTAGTCAGGTGTTCCAGCACCACTGCAGTACAGCCACGGTCCCTGGAAACCATGACGGTGTCTGAACAACACTGGAGTCACCGACACTAATCTGATAGGTATCCCATCATTTGGTGTTTGGATCATGGTGGAGACGGAACGTGGTCTAAAAGTCGGCCCAGGATTCCTCGAGTCCCATAGATGAGGCCGTTTTGATTCTGGAGGAGATCATCAGGTTTTTCCCTTTACTGTGCCCTCCTCTCTAGTTACCATAAGTTTCCATTGCGTGTGTTTACATTTCAACCCTTCCAAAACGACAAAGCCATCGGAGGCCTAAGACGTTTACACAATACTGATAACAGAAGGGGTTCTGTGTCTTTTGCTGATGACATGGATCCTTTATATTCTCTGGCTTGGTTCTTGAGTCTCTGTACTTGGTTACCTGTGATCACACATCCCTGAACTACTCATATTTTTTGTCATTTACATTTGGAATAGAACAGTTTCTGAAGTCGGATTCTGTCACTGTTAGTTCTTGTATTTGTAGTATTAACAGTTCTAGTAGTAGTGCTATGTCCACTGTTAGTTCTTGTATTTCTGTAGTAGTACTGGTTCTCAACCGGAGAAAGGTGGTGTGCCCTCTCCGGGTCGGTGGGGAGTCCTTGCCCCAAGTGGAGGAGTTTAAGTATCTCGGG
>JAPTHA010000005.1:30107439-30125278 GCA_029814585.1 Gymnapogon annona | reverse complement strand
TATATATATAAAGGTTAGTGTTAGGATTAGGGTTAGGGTTAGGGCTAGTCTACAGTATGTATACACTCTACATTCAGACACACACTTGAAATCAACCCTCATCATTTAACTAAACTTATCTTGTAAACTAAATGTATCAGTTCTGTATCTGATATTAAGTGACATCTGGTTTTGAGATGTCCGCGCCAAACGCAGTAATGACAATGTACTGACAAATAAAAGTTCCCTTCAGCTCCATTCAAACATGATGGACTCAGTAGATAGTAATGATTGATATGAAGACTGTCATTTTCCATTTCCAATTCTGCACTAAGATCACCTTCAGTGATAAACACTGGACGTGAAAGATGAATGAGTGAATGAGATGAGACTGACGGTTCATCTTCACTAAAGGCCTCAAATAAACACACACCACAGACTCACACACCACCTCAAATAAACAATCCAACAGGTGTGTACTACGCTGGAGGTCATGCTTCCTACAGGCAGGATTACTGAATTACTCTTGAGTCTGTGTTTTTTCTGGGCTACAATCTGCAGGTTTTTGGCTTCGGTTTGTGTGTAATTACTTTAGTATGTTCTCTTTCAAAGTTTATTTTGTGAAACTAGAAGAACGTGTCGGTCGGATGCCAAAAGCCCGAAGTGACTATGCAGCAAACAATGAGGACGCAGTTTCAGAGCCAGGAAATCACAGAAAAATGTTAACATAATAATAAAAAGATTGATGTTTGTTTGTGGATCATTGTGAGCAATTTGTACAGAGACAGAATCCTAGTCTTTATGTACCAACATGTAAAATGACACGACTATTAGCACTTATGTGGTCATTTTGCAATGAGCATGTGTAAAAGTGCATTTTGGTTAAGGCTGGTGTTTAGAATAATCACTTATATGTTCTGGATCCAGTTTAACACAAGACACATGTAATGATGGACACATTACATCATTGTGACTTATTATTCAAGTTAAATGTTTCCTGAACCAATGGGACATTTTACCACAAAGAACATGAACTGTACTCTATGTTCTGTGCTTTCACTTGTAATAAATTGGCAAAAGTCTTAAATACTGAAAATAACTAAAAAAAAATGCATGCTAGTCTTGAGCTTGACCCGAAAAAAATGATGAAAAGGAATTTGCCATTAAGGAATTCTTAAAGGTTCATTAATTACAAATGGAAGAACCTTACAAATTCAATACTATGAGAATTTAAAAGAAAGTTTGAATATTTGACAAAACACAACAATAATCACCTCTAATACGACACCAATAGGTCACTCTTTCTTCCTTCCTTCCTTTCTTTCCTTTCCTTCTCTCTCTCTTTCTTCCCTTCTTTCTTCCTTTCTGATATGACTGTTGTATTTAGTCTGATAATAATAAGTGTAAGGTCAGTCTGAGAGACCAGCTCCGAGCCAAAGCCAACAGTCTAGTCACAATATTATTAACTCACAAATAAAACCATAAATTGTGATTAATGACTAACGTTGTTATGATTCATAGATCTAATTATGGTTCAAGATAAAGTCATCATGTCCTTTTTTTGGGTCTGCTGTGTGTTAACCTTTCCTCCTTGGCTGAGGTTATTGCCAAGTTTTTAAATGGTTTTATCATTACTATTATTATTATTATTACTATTATTATTATTACTATCATCATCATTAATATTAACAGATCTGATCAAACAACAAACACAATCACTCCTCAAAACAATAGTGGAAATTAAATGTTAAAAAGACACAACTTCATTTCTTAGAGTGAATGGATGATGCATTTGTTCATTATAATATTATCTTCTGTATTTTTTGATTCATCAAAAAGCAGGCAATTTCATATATTCAACTTACTGGTCGCGTAGATGTTCATTTTCAAATTAGTGTTATATCAATTAAATATATTTATTCTATTGATTTTTACCTTGGAGGGGAGGGTGCAATATATCAATTATATATAGTGTATAATTGTGATTATGGTGAAAACTTGGTAACTGAGTGTTTGGTTATTGAATTTGTCTGAATTTGTATGCAACAACACTGTTGTCTAAAACAAATTCCCTAAGTTAAACAATAAAGTTTATCCTGATTCTGTTCCTGACTAAAGCTCAAATTGTTAAAATATATTAGCAAAATATATCAGCAAAATACATTAAGCAATACACAAAAATCATGATTTTTGATCATGTGATCATAAAAACATGCATCTACAACCACCACTATTCATCAACTTACATGTGTTTGACTGGTGAATCAATTGCCAGACACAACTCTTTCTACGTCCACTAAAGTGTAAACGTTGAAAACGCTCATGTCTAATGATAATGAAAAACTGAGAATCTGCATTTCAGGTGTATTGATAGGATTGGAAGATCAAAACTTTTCCTGAGAATAGGAAATTAATTACACAGTGAACACATGACTAAGTAAAACACGTACAACTAGAAGCCCCTGGACAGCACAGATACGGAACCATTTATAAACTACATGGAAAATTTACCAGTGCACCATATTGGTTCAGCTCTATATACCAGAGCAAGACTTGTAGGACTTAGGAGGTCAGAGGTCAACATATGTCTCTCTGTGACTCATGAAGTTCACTCATTTATGTGTTTGTTTTGCTTTGTTTGCTGTGTTTCATCAGCTGTCTGTGGTCGGGAGTGTTGTCCTGTCTTGAATGTAGCTGTAAAGTTGTTTAATGACAATCGTATTTTTTTTTAAGCTGTGGTTCTTCTCCTTCTGTCTGCTAATATTCACCAATAAAAACGACCTGGTGCTAAAGCAACTCCGCCCTCCCTCCGCCCTAAAGCAGTCACACATCCTGCTCCTCTGGACTCACACCTGGTCAACAGCCCATGTCCCAGCCCTGCAGGTCTCACACCGCCCCCCCTCACATATCTAGAAACAAAGCCATCAGAGCAGTGTCATTTTCCCAATTAAGAGAAGAAAAGGAGCCTGGAGATGAGGAGAGACAGCAGCAGCTTCTGGAGTCAGCGTGAAAGCTGCTCATTTGCTAATGCCCCGCTGGGTTAATTCAACCCCTGCATGAGTGTGTATGTTTTCACACTGGCCCACTGAACTGCTGCATGTCACAGTGGAGGACCTTTGGTGTGGACAAATAAGAGTCAGAGGAATGCAGGAATGCACACATGATAACGTGTAACATAGAGCCATGACCGCACTTTCACACAGATTTTTTTTTTTTTTCAAATCACAGGGAAAATCCCATTGGTAGTGACTCAAATGATCATTTCTGCTCATTCGTGTAATGTTCAACTGAAAGAAAACACATTATTCTCTATTAAGCATCGACCCACTGTACGGAACGGTCTACTGCGATGGTGTGCGTGTCCACAGCTGGATTTAATACAGATAGAAGATATTAAAGTATCGGGCGGCAGTGAAAGGAAAAGGGGCTTTACAGTTCTAAATACCATGACAGAAAAAAACCCACATATATCACACTCCACCTGTTGACTCAGGCATTCAACTGTTCTCTACAAACGTCTACTGCACCTCCTGTATGGGCTCAAACTAAACAGAAGAAAAGACTTTTAAAACCCACCTTGGGCTTTAGTTCCTTAACTATAACTCATGGTCTTTGTTTTTAGAGGATTTATGAGAAACGGTTGGCTGCTATAGACACACACAAAGTACATTATTGCTGAAGATAAAAGAATGTTTATACTTCAAGAGAAGTCACTGCCAAAATGTTTCACCTCTCTCTCTCTCTCTCTCTCTCTCTCTCTCTATATATATATATATATATATATATACGGGGGCGGCCGTGGCTCAGGTGGTGGAGCAGGTCGTCTGTTAACCGAAGGGTTGGCGGTTCGATTCCCGCTCTGAGCTCATGAGCCGTTGTGTCCTTGGGCAAGACACTTCACCCACCTTGCCCATGATGACCCTGGGATGAACTGGCGACTTGTCCAGGGTCCCCCCCCCCCCCCTGCCTTCGCCCTATGTGGCTGGGATAGGCTCCAGCGACCCCCGCGACCCTGCAAAAGGATTCAGCGGCTTAGATGATGACATGACATGACATGACATGACATGATTATTATTATTATTAACTTTACTATCAGATGTTATTGTTTATCACACACTGGACTTTTCAGGGTGAAATGAATCCGTATGTTGGCAGATCCTTTGTGGGATTCACGGGTCACTCTTCACCGTGGTCATCTTTTATTATGAGTTGTCTCCTTCACAGTTTCCAGTGTGAAGGAGTTGCGGTTGTGTTTCCTGTCGCGGTTTATGCTAATGTCAGCATCTTTAACATGGAAAATAGAAAAAAAAAAACTCTCTTTCCGAAATAATCTGGGCCGATACACACGAGCTGGACTGGATTTCCTGAGAAATAGGAAATCCTTTGTTGAAAATACCTTCCCAGTTGCAACACGTTGGAGTCCTTTTACATCAGGGGTTTTTCAACTCCGGTCCTCGAGGCACGGTGTCCTGCATGTTTTAAATGTTTCCCTCTTCCATCACACCTGGTTCAATTGGTGAGTAGCTCATCACAAAAGCTCTGCACACAACTGATAATGACGTAATGACTTCCAGGTGTGATGGAAGAGGGAATCATCTATAACATGCAGGACACCGTGCCTTGAGGACCAGTGTTGAAAGTCCTTGTTTTAGACAATTCACATGACATAGTGACTTCACGTCCATTTTTAATGGTTATCACTCGTTTGTGTCCAGGTGTACAATGCCATCGAGAATCTAGATGACCACGTTCTTAGATATGACCTGGAAGGACTGGAGAAGACTTTGAGGAGGGAGGTGTTCGGCCAGCAGGGCACGGTGGAGGCTCTGCTGTCCCACTTGAAAGACTACCTTACAACTTATGTCCACAACAAGCCACTAGTGGTTTCCCTGCATGGCCCCAGCGGGGTCGGGAAGAGCCACATCGGTCGCCTCCTGGCCGGACACTTCCGCTCCGTGCTGGGGGAGACGCTGGTCCTGCAGTACTACGTCCTCCACCACTGTCCCCAGGAGGCCGACGCCCTCCGCTGTGCCGACGATCTCTCCGCTCTCATCTCAGGGATGGTCGAGCGAGCAGAGGACGAGGAGAAGATCCCGCTCTTCATCTTCGACGAGGCCGAGCACATGCACGACGAGATCCTCAATGCTCTGCAGCAACTGGTGGTCACCAAAAAGTCCAACGAGTACCTGAATGCCATCTACCTGTTCCTGAGCAACCTGGGCCACACGCACATCACCAAGCATACGCTACACAACTCCTCCAGCGTCTCCAGGGCGATGGCAGCATCCGGTCACCTGGTCAAAGAGCTGACTCCCATTCTACGCACCAGTCTGGAGAAGCTTCACCCGCTGTGGAAAGAGGCGGACATCTTACCGCTGGGTCTCCTGGAGAAGAGTCACGTGATGGAGTGCTTCCTGGATGAGATGACTCGAGAGGGCTTCTACCCGGATCACACCAACATCGAGCGGCTCGCGGGGGAGATTGAGTATTACCCGGTTGTAGGGGAGCATGAATACTCCCAGACGGGCTGCAAGCAGGTGGTGGCAAAAGTAAACCTACTGTGAAATCCTCCGCGGGAAGTATTTGGATGTTCCAAATTCTTTCACCCATGAAGATGTAAAGCATGAGAAGACAGGTCAAAAGCTCACGACGATGAGACAGACTCAGAGCCAAATTCTGTCAAGGAGGCAGGACACACGGACACAGACTGTGACGACGACCGGCTCTGCTAGCGTCCCGTGTGGAGGTTTGAACACGCTGGCCCAGAAAGTTCTGAAAGGGTCAGTAAGTTCAACTACCAACAATTATTATTATTATTATTGTTTTCTCATTTACCTGCTGTTGGTTGTGTTGCTTCTCTGTCATTCCCGACACCATCCAAACAAACAGAAGTGGAATAAAGGATCTGTCGCTAACGTGGATGTGAGTTGGTGTTTAATTAGCATTTTAACAACATAGTTTTGGTAACTGAGAAAATATGGAATTCTGTTGAACTAACCCATTTTAGCCGTCTGAGGCAAAGGCTATTTTCTAGGCAGCTCAAGCAGATTAAAAAAAAAGAGTGAAGGATATTACTGGAAATTGTGCTCTCTGGAGGAAAACAAAACAAGAAATTAGGGGAAGTAGAGACACATAAGAGAGGAATGAAGACTAGTCGTTCAGCATGTGTGGGGAAAATATAGGATTCCTTTAAGAACATTCATAAAAAGACTGTTTGGAAGTGGGATGCATGATTTTCCCAGGGCCAGTCTGAGAATCTTCAGTATATAAACCAGTGAATTCGAAATACACAACGTTTTTACTTTATTTATTAAGACACAGATTTTTTTAATCATCAGATTTACATGTACTAGCTAAATGTAAAACATATCAAAGTGCTTATTTTATTTATTTATTTTTGTATCTCAAAAAATGAACATTAAAGGGTACAAAATAAGACGTTCATTGCTTTTGTACTGTCGTAACACTGGCAGCAGGGTCACTAGTGTTTACAGAGGTTCCTTAAGTTAAGTTTACGGAAATGAAAGCGTTGTTAGGTTGCAGCATAGTCTCGGTCAGTGCTGCAGAACCACCAGAACCATCCCTGGCATGATTTACCAGGGTCGTTTCCATGATGGTATCCATGGTAACTATGGTAAAGTGTGTGTGGTCAGCAGCGGGTCATGCACATTTAAAGCAAGATACCGCAACGCATTGCACATGCTCTGATCACGTGACGTCAGTTAGAGTCGACACAATGTTATGGTGTTGTGGTTAACTACAATGTTGAACGTCACAGTTAATTAATCATGAAGGCTTAAAAACACGTTCTCATAAAGCACTGTACAGGAAAGCAACGTTAACAACTGCATTCATCATCCAACAAGTGACAATGGTAGAGAAGCACCCCGACCGTGTGTCTCTGTTAGGGCTGCAGCTATAATCATATAATTAATTAATTAATTAATTAGTAATCTAGAGATTATTTCAGTAGTGGTTGGATAGTCAGTTGGTAGAGCACCAGGCTGGTGCATAGGGGACTCATGTCCAATTTCCGGGATGAGCGCCCACTGTGGGTCCTTGGGCAAGACCCTTCATGCTGCTGCCTACAACTGTACCCTCAATGTCTCATTGTGTCAGTCCCAAGCCCGAATAAATACAAGGGTTGGGTCAGCAAGGGAATCCGATGTAGAATCTCCTGCCAACTCAAATATGCAAATTGCATTTGCTGTGACGACCCTGGAAGGGAAAAAGCCGATTATTTTAACAACTAATTGACTCCCAATGATCAGTATTTGACAAGGCAGACAAAATCATAATTACATCCCCAAACGGGTACAGTTCAAGAGCATTCGACCATATGTGTCAAACTGTAGTCCTCGAGGGCCAGTGCCCTGCATGTTTTTAGACCAGGGATTTTCAACGCTGATCCTCGAGGCACGATGTCCTGCATGTTTTAGACGTTTCCTTCTTCCATCACACCAGGAAGTCATTGAGTTATCATCAGTCTTCTGTAGAGCACGGTGATAGAGCTGGTCACTGATTGAAACAGGTGGGATTGAAGAGAGAAACATGCAGGACACTGGCCCTCGAGGACCGCAGTCGCCCACCCCTGTTTTTCCAGCGTGTCCCTCTTTCATCACACCTGGTTCAATGAATGATCAGCTCAAGCGTGTTTCCGGTAGCCATGGTAGTAGCGACATGGGATATTTGCCATGTCTTTCCTCTATATTCTAGTTTTGTTACATAAACCACGTACTAAATTTCAGACCACGGTGTGTGTTCTTGGACATCACGCGTTCAAGACCCAGCGAATTTCCGAATTCTTCACCGACTCTTTTAAGAACCGATTTAACGGATTCGTTGTTGTAGCCCTAGTCTCTGTCTGCTTTTCAAGAATGCACTCTAAATATATCTATATCTACCTAGAGAGTGGGTCAGATCTCCATTGTGGGATTATTTTCCAAAATATACTAGGTGGAACATTAACGACTGCAGCGGGGGGAAAAAGTACAGGATACACTGACGGGTCCGATGAGGCTTCATTTTTTTTATGAAAAAAAAAAAGATGACAAGGTAAGAAAACAATTTATTGATAATTAACATGGATTTGAGTACCGTTATTTTGGTCGTGATTTCAGAAAATTAACCATGCAACATCCCGGGAGCGCGGCTCGCTGCCACACACACTATAATTCAGGGGTGTCAAACTCACTTAAATTCAGGGGCCAAATTCAACCCAATCTGGTCTGATGTGGGCCAGACTGGTAAAATAATAACAGAATTAAATGTAAATAATGTCAACTTCAAACTGACCTCATATGATTAAAATATGTCTGTCTACACACTGTCCTTTAAAGCAACGTGAATAACATTAACAAGCTCATCAACATTACTGAGAAAAAATAAGTGTAATTTTAACTGTTTATAAATGTATACATGTTCATTACAACTTACAGATCACGGTGGCTCTACAAATAGAGAAAATATTTAGTAACAGGTAGAATATTATTAAAATTACACTGACTTCTCTTCAGACATTTCAGGCTGTTTATGTTTGTTCAGGTTATTTGCATTTTTTTTTTGTGAAACAATAATTTTGTTTTAGTACAAAAAATGGACAATTACATACAAATATTTACATTTCCACAGATAAAGTATTATTTAGAGTATTATTTAGGTCATTACGGACATATTTGTCCCAGTCTGTCCATTGAAGCCAATCTATAATTTTATATAAATATCTTAGGTGTAATTTTTGCATTTCACAAATTCATCCCATGGGCCGTATTGGAACCTTTGGTGGGCCGCATTTGGTCCCCGGACCGCATGTTGGACACCCCTGCTATAATTGTAGATATAAGTACTAGCACTGTCACTGTTAGAAAATAATCTTAGAAACCACAACATCCAAACCGGTACATCCTTGTCAATTTAAATTCGGTGTAAAAATATATATATATATATATTAACGTGAGTTCCTTGCAGTTAAAGACAAGATCAAAAAATGATTCTGAGTATTCCCCTCAATGCAATAACAGTCTGCTCCCCCCCTACACACACACACACACACACACACAATATCATAAACTAACTACAGCTACAACAACTGGTTTTCCTACATTCTGACTTAGCCTGGAGCTGTCAAGCGTTAAAATAACTCCAAACACATTCTTGCCTTCGTGCACCTGCACCAAAAATGTAATGGGTTCATTCTTGGCTTGTTCCTTGACCTTCTGCCAAGTGTAGTGATTTTGACATAATCCTGCTGACAGACAAATTGGAATGATCACCTTGTCAGAGACGATGATAATTAAATCTTTGAGAGTCTGTGTTTGAGGCGTCATAAGTGAACAGAGACACACGCCGCATTTGAACCAAGAACGAAATACAACTTTCCAACCTTTATTTTTTTATTAGATTTCCCATAGTTGACATTGGAAAAAAAAAAAACGAGGTACTGTGTCTAAATGAGAAAGAAATGATTTTTCATATAACCATGACAAAACAATTCAATGAAAACAAAAAAACCAAAAAAAAACATAACACATTTTGATGTTTTCTATTGAAATAATAGGAAAACTCATGTAGGACACAAACACGCTCCTACATTAACCCATAAAACATTTTGACCTGAAACAACGAGCTGTGTAGTATGTACAGATCTGAGGAGTGTGGATATTTTAACAAAAGACTATTGACAGCAAGAGTGCGGTCCCCGAGCAACAGGAGGAAACAGCTGGCCATCAAGTTAAGACGCCCGGCGCCGCTGGAGTCGAGCCTCCTACGTGGTATGAGCAAATGCTAGATCTTCTTAAATGACATAAGTTTTGTGACTGCCGTGCTAAAGCAGATAGGTGAAAACAACATTGTAGAAATACGAAAACTAACTACTAGCTACCAGAAGATTCCACAACATTGATTTCACCTACCGGAGGAGGAGTCACAAAGGATGACAAAGACCATTTAGGAGCATCTGCACTGAACAGACGTCACACCTTCCTGTCGTTCAGTCTAACTTCAGTCTTAAGAAACGTCATTCACATAAGCACTTGGATAATTCAGTCACATGTTGGAACAAAACATGGATGTGGAGTAAATAATGACACCAAAAGTGTTCCATACTCAAACTGACGCAAAACAAAAAGAGAAAACAGACATTCCGCACCTTTTGTTTTTTTTGTTTTTTTTCCTCCACCAATCAAATAGGCTTTCGACTCTGCATTCGCATCTTCTGACATGCTTTTGAGGAAGCCGGGGACAACTGAATACAGAAGCTTTAATGAGCTACACATTTACACCGACGATTACTTCACCCGAGATCTACAGAGGAAATAAATAGTGTCACTTCAGAAACCTTATGACCGGAATAATCCACAACTACGTACCATCAGTTTCAGGATCGACGAGCTCCTCTTGAGCATGACGCTGAGACTCGACTATTATGTGTCGAGTTATGTGCAGGGAGGTGGTGGTGGTGGTTGGGGGGGGGCTAGAGAGGAGAAGCTACAAGAAAGAGGCGGTGGACAGGGGCTAGAAGAGTGTGTGTGCTGATGTGGTTCTGGACTTCCTTTTTGCTGTGTTTTTGTGGGGGTGGGTTCTTCTGTGTCATCCACTTTATGCCTCCAGCTCGAAGCCCATGCCGACTTTGTGTCCGCCGGCGTTGAAGTTCTTCCCGTCAATCAAAGCAGAGAGGGTGACTTTAACACCTGCACAGAGAACAGGGAAGGAATGTATTGGAGTCAAAGTGTTGTTGAACAGTCTGCTGCTGGAAGGGTTCATTCCTTTGTCTGGACGGGGGGGCCTACCTGGCCTCAGGCTCTGGGTGTAGCCCACGCCGATCAGACTGGCGTTGTTGACTTTGGCCTGTAAGGAAGAAATGCCAACAGGTGAGAGTTGTGAGTGAGAATGCTCGGTACTTGTCAAATGCCAGAGTGGAGGAACACGCAGGCGACTCACAGACAGCGAGGCGTCTTTGTCCAGCTTGTATTTGGCAGCGATGCCGAAGCGAGTGTTGTTGCTGCCGGCGGTCCAGGCCAGAGTGACCGCCGTCTCCAGCTCCTCGTTCACCTTCTGGTAAATGGAGCCGGCAAACTCGGTCCCGTCGTTACTGACAAGAGAAAACACACAGGTTTGGGCGACATTCGCACACACAGACATGTCGACATGGGGAAAATGTGTCTTTCTGAGCATTCGTTCCAATTTTAACAAAAGAGACTCATATAAAGCACCGCTGCATCCATCAATGTTAAATGGGACACTAAGGTTAGGGTTAGGGTCCTTAACTCCCCTACAATAAATTAACTGCATTCATTAAAGCGGCGCATGACTTTGATCATTCATTTTGCTTAAGATTAAGTAAACCCCAGTGATAACTTAATGATTACTAATCCATTAGTTTGCCCGAGCGTACACACCTAAATCACTTCCCTCATAGTGAACAACTTCAAAGAGTACTCTATCACAAGCAGTCCATTTGTTTACGTACCAAACTGATACCTCATGTGGGCCTTTTCAGAAATGTTGATGGAAAGTGCATTGTGGGAACGGGAACTCCACACATGTGCAGCAGCTACGGGACTATGGAAACGAGTAATGAACCCGGATCCGTGACCGGGTCAGAAAAAATGGAAGGAATCACCGTGAGACAATTGTTATCTTATAATGCGGAGTGTGTAGTTGTGTAAAAGCAAAACTGAGAATATCAGTTTCATGGCATTTGTGGAATGCCATGAAACTTATCACACACGCATTGTAAACGTACAGGGTATGGCCGGACCCTCACCGCTCACTTACTCCTTACAGTACATGTGTGACACACAAGGACATATTCTAAAAATGCATCAAACTGATGTCCAAGTGTTGTTTTTCACAATCACACACCCCGTATTATAGGATGCTGACTTAGTGATTTCTCCCATTTTGTAACATGGCCCAGTTACCGGTTCCATTGGTTGTTCTTGTTGCTGTTGTGGCTGCATGGAATTCCAATCAGCCACAATGCACTTGGTGTCAAAATTTGGAAATGGCAACAAATTCGCTGTGCAGAAACAGACAAACCAGCTCAGAGTTTATTGAACTGAAAATGCCAGTGTAAATATTTCAAGTAGGTTCATGTGGCCGTACTTATGCTAATTAACAGTATTGTAACAGTACTGATATTACCTCTTTCTCTTTGCTACTGCTGAGTGTTCCGGCTGCAGCAGCAAAGAGAAAAAGGTGTCATCAGAGCTCTTTTTTGCTGTGAACAAAGAACACTCTACTGCTAGTGTAAATATGTGTATATATACACAAAACAAAATGAGGGCCCGTCTAGAGTAAATATTAAAAGACAAGTATGTGTATGTGTCTGTCTTGGACATCAGACAAAATCCAGAAATAGCTGAATTTTTAGTGAAGGAAGAGAGTAGTGAAAACGACAGGTTGACAGGACCAATATTTTTGGAAGTACTGGTAATTTTGGAATATAACAGCCTTACAATCACATTACTATGCCACTTTGGTGGTAACTGGTGGACAAATGCAGCACGGCTGGTATAACGTACAACAGCATAGACACAACCACATCTAGAACCAGTAGATCCCCACGGGTCAAAGCACTATTTTTTTTTTTTAAATAACAGAGCAATGAGGGGGAGGGGCTAGATCGAACAGCTAATGGGTTAGTTTATAAAAAAACACAGGGTGGATCTGTTAACCTCTGCTCTGTCCAGTTCCAGGCACAAAGGAGTACTCACACATTGGTGTGCAGCTGAAAGTCCCCAGCCCTGTGTCCGAGGGCAAAGTTATTCTGAACCAGTTTGGATTTAGCGGTGTCGAAGGCCATCTGGTACCCAGCCAGCCAGCCCTCGTAGCCCAGCACGGCGTTGGCGTGGATGATGGGACCCTCGCAGTCAATATCACAGCCCAGGTTTACAAAGTCACGCTTGTAGCCTGTTTTCAGCTTGCCGCTCTTTTTACTGGAAAAACATGAGTCAAGCCATGATACCCACCCAGTGTTAACAATGGAACACCAGCCGAACTACTTTGTTTTGTAAAGACAAAACTGGTGAGTGATTTTTACAGTGGTTCATGTAACTCAAAGAGTTACAACACATATGTAATTCCACCAGATAAATGTAGCCTCACCCTGTGTTTGGTACAAATGAGGTATCCAAGGTGATCTTCAGTCCTTGAGCCAGCTGCAGGTGATATGATTCCATGGGTTAACAGTTTTTCCAGCCATATACTAACGAAAAGATGTGTGGATCCCAGTTTAGAAACCAGGTGTTGAATACCTATGAGGTTTACGTACCTGGTCCTCCACAGTGACTTCAGTCGCCAGTGTATTATCTGTATTCCACTTCTGGTTGAAGCTGAGGCCCAGCTCCTTCATCTTGTACTTGGTCTCCAGACTCCCTGAGGCCTTTCCTGTGTCTGTGTTACTGGAGCCAGATGTGTTGAACTCCTGACAAGACGGACCAGAGGGAATGGAAGGACAAAGCGTCAAGTATGCTGTGGTCAGCCGGATATGACAAATATGAAATCAAAAGAGGGCGGAAACAGTGAAAATATCTAGAGTATGAGACTTAAATAAAAAGAGGAACTGTGAAAAAAGGAGAAATTTCTAAACTGTACAGGAATCGGCATAAGCAGAAATGAAAATGATTTAAGTAACAGTGTGCACATTACATACATAAACAGCTGACATACATACACCGACCCCCAACATTAATCCATGCAACACACCAGTGACATGTGAAATGGACAGAAAACAGACAAAGGAACACATTGAATATTTTAAACCATTTTACAATAAGGAAATTAATGATGATGGTACTCTAACATGAACAAATTACAAGGTGCTTCACTTAACCAAAAATTCACCTTCCCGATAAATTACAATGTAATTGGACTTCAGTAAAAAGAAATACAATCAGGACCCAGAAATTAATTTGAGGATTAAGATTTTAAAGCGGGAGATGAAAAACAAAGCACAGACTGCACCAGACACTGGGTTAACCACAAACCCATGTATCTGAGCAGATGTTCAGGAAGTTTATTATAAAGGGACCTTCATTCGTGCATTCAAAAAGGCCACATTATTATGAACCCATTGGTCATTTATTTTTGCTGTATTGCATGAAAAACACCAGACAGGAAGTAGGAGAGACACAGAGCAATCTTTAACTGAGTAAATCGAAGACTTAATCAGACAGAACAAAACAAAAGTCTGCAGAGCTCTGTTAGGAAGTAACAGAGAAGAAAGAAATCAAGATAATTATTAGCGAACAGCATTTTAACAGCAATGTTAAATCTTTAGCTGGATGGATAGGTTTTCAAAAGGTTCAAGCATTTTTAGAAAAATGAATGAAAACCAAAAAGAACATCTATCGAAGTAAATTTTGGCTTCTGATCATTTTCCAATCACTCACATGTAGCCTTTGTGTGCATCAAATCTGTGTCTGGTAAACGTCTGACTGAGAAATTTGTGTTTGTCAATATATTGAGATACTGTATGCAGGAAAAGCCCTGTTAAAAATATGCCAAAACAGCTGGTGTAACCGAGAGGTAAAAGGGTAATCATGGAAATAGTTGACAGTGCAGTGCACTAAACTTTTTTTTGACTGTCATTTGAGATTTAGATAGCAATCAGATACTAATCATACACTGGGTACAAGTTAACGCTTAAGATGTCATTACGAATTACAAAAAAGAAAAAGAAAAAACATTAACCATGAGGACCACGGGGGGGAAAAAACATTTTGTGACGGCACAATAAAAAAAGATGGACACTGTAGTTATGCAAGTAAACAGAAGAGGACAAAAACCCATGAAGAGACTCATTTCCAATGACACAGACAGGCAGAGTTTTGACACCAGTCTTACCATCTACATTAGAGCACGAGCATCCAGAAGAGCAGTGTAGAAATAGAGCAGGGGTTAGGAAAGAGCAAGTGGAGAAACAGAGGCCAAACACACACAGGCCTGTCATGTTCCTCTACAACAGAGCACAGATTAAGTCAAGCGCCACCGCTTTAGCGTGGCCTGTCAACCTACAAACCATGCTCAAGGTTACAGCAGGTTCAGAAGCTTAATTACAGTTAAATCTCATTGGCCGTTAACATATTTTTTCAGCCTGTTTTAGGGTATTGGTGCAGCGCGAGCTCTCACATTCATTATTCCCAGATGACCGTTAGATAAGGCTACGGAGGGAGAAAGCATTTCATGGATTAAAAAGAGGAAAATAAGGGTTTGTATACTCACCACTCCACTTTGTGATTTGGTCTTTAAGTCAAGTTTCACGACGCCGAAACCTAGGCAATTATAAGAGAGAACATTGCGTGTAAGCAGGAACCAGATCAAAAGAGGATGCATGAGAGCATTTATTTAATCTATATGCAACAAAACACTGTATGCTTATGCTTGACACGCAAGATAAAATGTCATAATTATGAGTGGACCAGTTAATTGATTTGGCCAATTAATCTGCATCAGTAGATTAAATAAAATTAATATGACACTTGGTTTGATGTTCACGACCAGGTGTTCACTACCAGATGCAATGTTTTAGGTGTGTAGACTATTTCGAAAACTAAGTATTAGGTATGTAGACTAAGTATTTCCAACATAGATGATGTTGACCTATTGGTCAGGTATTTTCTTTTTCATACAATCAATGTTATATTGGCCTACTTCAGCTAAAACAAAATATTTATGATGTCTCACTTCCTTTATGTCACCTCTAACATATCCATGCCATTTTTATGTCAGGGACTGAAGCTGAAACACTTGATCTAAACAGGCAATGTTTCAAGAACTCCCAAGACTTAATCATTTACTCTTCCACCTAAAATGGTACTCACCATAGCCCTTGCTGAATATATCCTTGGCAGCTTTGCCCAGGTCAGAATAAGCAGGAGGGACAGCCATTGTGCTGCAGAAAATTCTTAGTGTCAGCAAATCACATTTGCAAAACCATGCAAGAGTCACACATTTAGCATATAAAATAAAGAAATTGATTGAATTATGAGAAGAAAATACTCTTTGCAAGACTGTTCTACATTAAGATAATCTGCAGATAGCGTAATTTATATCGAGCAATTTCAAAGTGTATCTAAAACAATGAAAATCCAGTCATATGATGCACAAGCCCAGTCTCCTGTTATGCTCCAGCTGTAGGGAACAAGCTGTTCCTTTAGACTCTGATGGGAAGCTAACAGCTAATGGGCTCTGCATCCCTACCAAACCAGCAGCACGACTTGTGCGCGTTAAACGTCAAGAGGCAAATAAAGCAATAAGTGTTTTCCTCTTTCCGTTTTTAATTTGACGATCGATGCAGCTGAAGCACTTGAGCTAGTTCACGTTGAAACATTCATGATCAGCAGGTCTCAAGGTTGTGAAAAAGGCCTCGTTACCTCATCACTGTTCGTGAGACAGTTATACACAAGTAGTTACTGAAGATTTAATTTAAAGTCTAGATAATGACCGGTCACTTTGACGGCAGGGCTAAGCTGAAAGTGGACAGAGCTTTATCCATGTCTTTTTTAAATATATATGTATATATTATGAAGAAAGACTTGGTGCTCCCTAATGCATCTCCTCTCCAGGACAAAGGACAACAGATGGGCCATTTAAAAGAGGTGTGGGGGGGTTTGACAGCAAGCTAGTAGCCCTGTGAACTGCGGTAACAAGCTAACAGAGAATGCAGTAGATGAATACCGCTTAATTTCTTTAAAGTTCTCTACCTGCCTCCCTTTAAAGTACACACCCCTCTGCAGTTAGCTAGTCTGAAACCAAGCTAAACCGTGCTAACGTAGATGGAAAACATTGCAGTCTTACGTTTTGTGCACTATAACGGGCTATCATTCCGGGATTAAACTGTGCATTACAAGGCTAAACATTATTACATAACAGAGACACCGTTAGCTTAATCGCTCAACGCAGTGTAACTAACCTTGTAAATGCACCGTTAATTCAAGTGTCAGTTATCAGCCTTATTAAATAGTTATACGTGGCGAACATACGTGTTGCAAATAACGGTCCTTACCCGTGCTAAGGTGTTAGGAAAGGGGAGTCTGCAAAGCCTGGAATGTCCCTTGCGTGATGCTGCAGGGTGGATTGACAGCTAGCCTAGCTTAACACTGAGGAGAGCGAGAGGGGGCACACTGAAGGAGACATATGGCGCATGCGCGGTACACAGGAGTCGCTCAGGCCTGAAAACCCGTGTTAATAAGAGAAACCTCTCAGAAGAATCAAACAGATTCATGTCAGATAAATGTAGGCATACAGAAATAGATAGTGAAATTTGGGTAGAGTAAATATTTGTCATTTGCATCACAGTTTTTGGCTGGCTTGTGTGAATAGTGGCCCGAAGCTCTATGGGACCCCTCTTGTGTGGCTGACCAGGAGGAAAAGATCATAACCTAAACATATCTATATTTAAGTAAATAAATACAGGAAAATATAAATAGCAGTGCTGGTCAGCGAGTGCTTTTCTGGTTTTTTGGCTGCTGGAATGCAGGATTATAGAATAGTGGCAGAACTTCACAATTTCCAGTCAGTACTGTGTCTTGTAGGCTTTCCACGTTGAATGGACATCAGATGAACAACACATTAATTTGTGCACCACCTGAAATTTTATATCTGTGGATTTAAGGGATAACCTGGGCTTAGAATTGTGGATGCAATAAAACTGTGTGTGTTTTAGACAGCATTTTGTGTATTCTGTGTGCGGACGTGGGGCTCTTAGACTGTGAGTGTTTGACCATATCATCCTAATTATATTCACTACAGTGGATACATATTTCTGTTTGGGAATGAGCTATTGTGTGTGTGTGTGTGTGTGTGTGTGTGTGTGTGCGTGTGTGTGTGTGTGTGTGTGTGTGTGTGTGTGTGTGTA
>JAPTHA010000005.1:30059846-30086110 GCA_029814585.1 Gymnapogon annona | reverse complement strand
TCTATTCTATTCTATTCTATTCTATTCTATTCTATTCTATTCTATTCTATTCTATTCTATTCTATTCTATTCTACATTAAAGCATGCACAATGGGCCGGTTCTCCGCCTCCTCGCATCTTGCCTGGTGACCTTGCTCTATGATGTTTTGGACCTTGCGCTTGCCGTAGTTGTCAGTTGTCTTCGGGGCAAACGAGAAAGATGCTGGTGTTTGTTTAGAGGATTCTTAGCGTCTTCAAAATGTCTGTAAATGGAGGGGGGAGCAGAGGATTTTATTTTAACACAGTCTTGTCTTTGGCCCGGTCGTTGGCAGCTCATCGGCAGGCACCACTAGAAAAGGTAACGTTAAAGCTAGCGACACTTACAAGCTAATACCTGTCAAGAGTCTTTGACACTTAAGGGCCCGTCTTTAACTTCGCCTCTCGACTAATGTTCTCTGAATATTACGCTTAAAACACGTCACCTATGCCTTTCATTATCCTGGGATATAATTTGCCGTTCTTACTTGAATGTTCAAAGTCGCCAGTGCGCCCTTGCCAACAGACTTCTGTCATTGCTAATGTTGGCTAACGTTAGCTGTTATTGCCATGTAACTAATCCCAGGCTAACGTTCAAGCCAGACTTCCTCTTAAAAGCCCTCACATTCTCGCACCCAAACATGGCAATTTTTTTACACCAATAACCAATCGAATTTATGTTCCCTGTAGCTTCTTTTTTTCTCTACCTATCATCCATATACAGCACTGAACATAGTGCCAGCCTATGGATTCTCTGCATGTTGTAACACAGCACTGTACCTATACGGTTTATTACATTTGTATCTAATAAAGTAAATTCTGAAGAAGAAATATCGAGGCATGAAATTTAGCACAAATACATTTACAGCGTATCTGTAGTTGAGATTGTTCAGTATCTGACAGAGGTGATGTGTGTTTTATCCACATGTGTTTGTAACTTGGTGACGGTCACCTGTTCATGTGGCAAACAACAACAATCACTAGTGGTTGGGAAGTAATTTCTTATACTGATAGTGTTCAGTTTAAATAACTCTTGGTAGCTTTAAGCAAGTGAGGACAAGTATTAAACAGGTCCCATCACAGTACATGATGAATGTTATCACTGTAATAACAGATTTGAAACTAATACTTGAATGAGGTTTAATGGTACCAAACTCTTGATTCAAAGCTACAAATGGTAATACATTGAATTTAGCCTTCAACTCATTACGCTAGTCTTTATAAAGGGCCATTGACAATGGTTATACAAAGTCCAACACTGAGATTCAAAAGAGGGAAATGTTTCACTGAGACAGGAAGTATATCTTACGATGAAAGAAGTGTGAGAGCAATAACACAAAGCACCGTTACTTTGTAGGTGGAGCGTATTTTTGTGTGTGATTTGTGACCAAACTGGTTTATGATGTGGTCTGATTCTGGTATGGCCTTTTGAAATGTGATATGTGTGAACATCTGCTTTTTAACTGAGGTTTGAAGGATTAAGTCTGCTACACACAGACTTCAGTGTTTGTACAGCAACTTCGCCTTCAGTGTGTGTTCTTAACCTTTAGTACAGTTTAAAACATATTGGTGTCTTTAATTGTCTAAAATTTGATTTGTGTAAAAAAGGTTCTTGCCCCCACGTGATGTTGTATTTGCTTAGTTGATGCAGAGCAGGCCAAACTTTAGTATACAACCAGGTGAAAACATTTTTATTTATGTAGAATTGAATATGGCTGAATTTAAAGCTGTGTGTTGAAAGACTGGCCGATTTGAAAAATGAAAGAAAATGTAAACTAGTGTTTTTGCATTTTATTACACTAGTTAGAAGTTTGTTGGAGCTGAAAACATGGTAAATGAACAATCGATGCATTTTTGTGATAAGTTCCCTTAATCGTGCTGCATCATCACGTAAGCTCAACAATGCACTGCGCTGGCAGAATTAACAAATGTGACCCAATGTGACTCCAAAATCCTCTACATCTAGTCATGGTTCACTCACTCCCTGTGTAGCTGGTTATTATTCCCTGTGTGAGGTTAAGTCTGGCCCTTTAATATTAGGTCAATCAATTACAGTGGAAGAGGTTTTGGCTTGATTCCTAAAACACATTTGGGCAGGAAAAAAATCGAAAACTCTGATGGAACTGGATATGAATATTGTGCCTGCTAAAGCACATGGGGTAACGGCTGCTTTGGAAAAATGCTCTCAGCAGTGATCCACGTGTCTTGTCTTTCTGCAGGTCCAGAAGTTACAATGCATGTGCCCTGTGGACGTCCGAGGAGTGTTCCAGCTGGATGAAAGAAGGAGAGACGCTGTCATTGCACTTGGTATCTTCCTAGTTGAATCAGATCTTCAGGTAAGGATTGCACCTGTTAACATAGTGTTTTGCAGTGTGAAACTAGTGTGTTGTTACAGCAGGGGTAACCTACAACCCACATTTTCCAATACTAACATACTTTTAAATTCCTCTGCTGTAGCACAAAGATGCCATTGTTCCCTACCTTCTGGGGCTGCTTAGAGGCCTTCCTAAGGTTCAGTGGATTGAGGAGACCTCCCACCGCAAAGGACAGGGTAAAGTTACCCTTGTGAAAAGTTTATCATCTTAGGAATGTCAGATTTGAGTCTCATAATGCAGAATGTTGTATTTGTATACTCTATCTTCCTGTTTGGCAGAGACTCTTCCTGTTGCGGAGAACTTCACCTTTTGTCTTGTAACACTTCTGTCAGATGTTGCACAAAGGGATGAGACTTTACGAGGACAGGTATGTGTTTGCACACAGGTGATCAAGTTCAGCTGGATTTTGCTGAAGTGATTCAAGATTCAAGATAAACTTATTGCCATTTGTGTTGGAAGACATAGGAATGTTTGTGTGGCCACTCCTAGGGTCAGATACAATCAACAATAATCATCTACAAAAAAACACATACAATCTATACGTAAAAAGCACATAAAACCCAGGAGACAAATGTAATAAATAGAATAAATAAATACATAAATAAATGAAATAAAAGTAAACAACATACACTGCAACAAGAAGGAGGTAATTTGTTCACACACATCAACATACACACATATGCACACACAGCGTAATAATTATTGAATTGTGATGATTTTGTCTCCATTAGATCCTGGAAGCAGTCATGGACATCATGCAGGTGCTGCAAGATATCTGCAAGAATCCTGAATCTCATGATAAAGGTAACCAAAGTTACACAAATGCTTCATCTGTATGCTTCATTTTTGTATTGTAATTAAAGCTCTGCCTCCTCTGTCTTTTGTCTTGCAGAATATATGTGTAGATACACTGTACCCACACTACTTGGTGTGGCTCGTGCTTTCGGCCGGTACAGTAACACCGACGAGCCTTTATTATCCAAACTGTTTCCTCGACCCGTTGCTCCGTCACCCTCTGCTGGTGATGACAGCGAGGCCGCACATCGGCGGTCCTTCAACGACTTCCGTTCAATCCTTCCGAGCTCTTTGCTAACTGCGTGTCAGGGAGACACGTTAAAGCGTAAAGGGTCGTCCTTGTCCAGTGCGTCACAGCAGGTAGTAATAATGTTCCGGGTGGAGATCCTGGAGACGGAGATGAAATAATAGGCCCGATGTTATCACAAAACCTTGTTTTCTGAACTTTTCTAGGCCAGTCCAGAGAGAACAGGTCTCACCCCCAGTTCACCAACTGATCCCTCTGCTCAGTACTTTGAGGGTACGTGACGTATAAAGATGTTCTTCTGCATAAATGCTTTACAAGGTGTTAAAGTTTTAACACTCCCCTCCTCAGGCTCATACCTCCCTGACGGCAGCGCAGTGGACCCTGATTACTACTTCTCAACCATCAGCTCCAGTTTCTCAGTGTCCCCTCTATTCACTGGTAGCAGCGCCGGGGAGTTTCATGTCCCACTTGACATGCTCAGACAGCTTCTGCATATGGTCAGCAACCATAACTGCACGACAGATCGCCTGTGAAAAATGCCTATGAAGTAATATAGTTAGGGAGGACAGTACATGAATTTTGACATCTTTGTTTTTTCAGGTGGAGCAGATTGTCTCGGAATCATTTTTAAAATCACTCGACGACACTTTGACAGAACTACTCGAGGTACAACTCACGATCTCTCAGATACTCCTGTGGTCTTTGTAGACGCTTGATATTTTATTCACTTTTCCGTTCCTTTTTTTTCAGTTGAACCCTAGTATCCATCTGTACTACAAGACGTTCAGTGATCCTCTCTATGTAGCCATATTTAAAATGCTAAGAGACACCCTCTACAACTTAAAAGGCAAGTCTTTTTCTCCTCATTTCCTTTATATTAACCAGTTCTTCCCAGTTGATTAATAACTGGCGTCTCTGCTCATCAGACCTTCAGACTGACTTTGTGAAGGAGATTCATGACTTTGTGCTGGAGCAGTTCAGCAGCAGCCAGTCAGAGCTGCAGAGGATCCTGCATGACGTTGAATACCTGCAGAGTGAACTGAGTCCCCTCAAACTACGCTGTCAGGCCAACGCCGCCTGTGTGGACCTCATGGTGTGGGCGGTGACTGAGGAGCAGGGTATGACTTTGGATTATGTGTCTTTACTGGACTGAAAGTTGTATACCTTTCCTTTTTTCTCATCTCTTTTGTCTTTCTCCACCAGGAGCTGAGAACCTTTGCACCAAGCTGTCTGAGAAGTTGCAGTCGAAGACGTCCAGCAAAGTCATCATCGCTCACATGCCCCTTCTCATTTGCTGCTTACAGGTAATAGTCGGCTCGTTTTGCCTGACATCGGTAACACCCTCATGTCTGCATGGCTCATATGTAGCCAAAGCCAGTAGGTAATCATGGTAGATTAGTATAAAGACTAAAGTAGGGAAACGCCTCACTGCATCATCTTGATGGTTAAGTAGTCCACTAACAGATGTGGGATCAGTCTGGGGTTGCAGTCCCATGGTGTAAACAGTACTGAAAAGGCGAGGAGACTGTTGCGTTGTATGGTATGAAGCAAACACACATACAGATCTGTCTTAATGCTGTGTTTCCCAAAGTTAAACTCAGAACTCAAAAAAAGTGTTAGAGCTGTTACCAATAAGCAGGGGAAAATATGATAAGTGAAAAAAGAGATTCGGAATTTAGAGAAACAGTGAATAAAAGCTCTATAACAATTCAGGATATATTGTAAATTTTGGTCTCATTGAGATCCCACATTTCTTTTAAACTTAAAAAACAAATTTAGACTTAGAAACTTAGACTTCCTTTATTTGTCATTACACAGACACATGCAATGAATCTGGTAACGAAATGTCATAAACAAAATAATTGAAAAATAATTTGATAGATCTTTTCTATAATTTGTAATATTGATTTATTAAATCATTCAATCAATTCATCAATTGTAATTCTCATGGGGCGGCCATGGCTCCGGTGGTGGAGCGGGTCGTCCGCTATGTCCTTGGGTAAGACACTCCACCCACCTTGCCTCCAGTGTCCCTGCTCTAGTGTATGAATCTATGTGTGAATAATGACCCTGCGATGAACTGGCGACTTGTCAGATTTAAGGGAGATCATTTAAACTGTGATTATTTTATGTGATTTCAACATCTCAAAGATAACTAATTCTTTTTATTTGTTTTTGGTTAATTAAAGACTACATTCCACTTCCACTCATATGTAGAGTTTGCAGGGTTTACTGGGATGTTTCAAAGGAACCAATGTGTTTTGTAACATTCTGCTCCTGCTATGACAGGGAAAGAAAAAAGGTGAAATATGACTGTAAGAAAATGTATTTCATAAATTATTGTATTAGTGTGTGACTTTATATTATTAACAGTGTATATTTTCTTGAATCATTAACTTTAGTAATTCTAAACAACACTCACTATCCAAGTTTAATTGTCTCACCTGATAGTTCAATATAGAGTTGTATTTCATCTTTTTTATATCAAACATTTTGACGACGAATCAAATAACAATGTTGATTTTGGTATTTGATTGATATGGCAAAAGCTTTATTTTTTTTACTTTATGGCAGACATTCAGATAAAGTAGTTGTTTTTCTAAAAAGTAGCTTTTAACTCCAATCCACATCTGTGTGCATGTGTTTAGGGTTTGGGTCGTCTTTGTGAACGTTTCCCCGTGGTGGCCCACTCTGTCACTATGTCACTGAGAGACTTCCTGGTGGTTCCCTCTCCTGTTTTGGTGAAGCTGTATAAATACCACAGCCAGTACACTGCAGGTAACAAAGCAACAGCCCACAGATGGAATGTTTTATACACATTGATTACTCTGTTTCTTAATCAAATCCTGCCTTTTTCAGGTGGCGGTGAGATAAAAATCCATGTGACTAATGAACATTCCCAGTCAACGCTCAGCACCCACCCCAGCAAGAAGAGCCAGCCCTCCATGTATGAACAGCTGCGGGACATCTCCATCGATAACATCTGCAGGTAAATTCCCTTCTATACAAGTACGTGTGGTTTTATCACCACAGGACTCACTGTGGACTCACTCTCTCCTGTTCTACTCCTCTCCAGGTGCCTCAAGGCAGGACTAACAATGGATAATGTCATTGTAGAAGCTTTTCTCGCAAGTCTTTCTAACCGTCTCTACATCTACCAGGAGAATGACAAGTGAGTCAAGCATCTTTTTATGTCAACTTTGGTGGAAGTGGACTAAGTCTTATTCTGAGTGAACTTTACATGCGTTTTCTCTGTTCAGGGATGCCCACTTGATCCCAGATCACACCATCAGGGCTTTGGGCCACATTGCTGTGGCTTTACGGGACACTCCCAGAGTCATGGAGCCCATCCTTCAGATCCTGCAACAGAAGTTCTGCCAACCTCCCTCCCAGCTCGACGTTCTCATCATAGACCAGCTAGGCTGCATGGTCATCACAGGCAATGTAAGTGTTAAAACCTTACACCAGTGCATTGTTAATTGAAAAACAATTATTTGAAAAACTATTGAATGTTTTTTTTTTCTTTTTCCACAGCAATATATCTACCAGGAAGTATGGAATTTGTTCCAACAGATCAGTGTCAAAGCGAGTTCCATGGTTTATTCCACAAAAGACTACAAGGACCATGGATATAGGTGAACAACGTTACTAAAAGCAGCGTAACATACATATACATATGAGAATGCAAAAGTACACTCATAGACATTGGCAAAGGGCATTCACGGTTTTTAGATGTTATTCAAATAGTACTGCATCATTTCTTTTCAGACACTGTTCTCTGGCTGTGATAAACGCTCTGGGTAACATAGCAGCAAATCTACAGGCTGAGCACATGGTGGATGAACTCCTGGTGAATCTGCTTGAACTCTTTGTTCAACTGGGCTTAGAGGGGAAGAGAGCAAGTGAGAGGGCTTCAGACAAAGGCCCAGCCCTCAAGGTACAACACAAAGTTAAAACAACTGTTACCACAAATGACTTAAAGTACATTTTATCTGTCACATAGTTAGCATTGGAAACATAGTATTTTTTTTATTAAAGTTTATTTGAACATGAATAATAAAACAAACAAACAAAATCAAAAACAAAACAAACAAAAAAGAAATAAAAAATAAGAACAATTTGCTTCCACGTGTTCAAAAGGAGTGGGAGGAAGTCTAAACTTATTAAATCCCACCCCTTCTCCCTGCACTATGTTAAATGTCTATACATACATATATATATATACACAGTATATATACAGTATTTTTGTGTGTGTGTGTGTGTGTGTATGTGTATACCCCTGCATTATTTTCAATGTCTATCCCTTTTCTCTAAAAATAACACACGCTGCCACTAGCAATAATAATCCATTTAGAATGCACACATTATCTTAATGAAAAAGACATAAATCAACAACAACAAACCCAAAAAAGGACCAACTTATACTAAACATGAATATATTGATACACAGTAACACAGTTATGTCGAACCGGTATAAATAACACACTGAAATGAAATATTCTTCAATGATTCTCGCACTTTCAACTCATCCCTGTTTCCCTTAAAATATGACACTTATATTTTATTTTGAATTGTGTTAAGTTGTCCCTGAAAATGTAACATTATAGCATCTGTAAAAAACTGCCACAAATATGAAATGTTACATCATAGGAATAGAATTCACTGCCCTGGTATTTGTCCTGAGCTATTTTATCCTCTCGTCTGTAACCTGTAACGACATGCCTAGAACAACACAGTGGACTGATTCAACCTACTCTGTTCCTGTGTGTCTCCAGGCATCAAGCAGTGCTGGTAACCTTGGTGTCCTAATTCCAGTCATTGCAGTGGTAAGCTTCAATTCAGTGCTTTCTGTACTTCAGGCTGAAAGGCTATAGAAATGTTTTGTCATCTGTCTGTCTGCCCATTTAACAATGTAATCGCATTATCTGAAGAATGCAGTGAGGTATCTGCACCAAATTAATTTTGTGGAAGCATTTTGGCATGGAGCATACTCCTATTGAAAATACGTAACCTTTACGGCCTATAGGGCAGTAACTTTCAACAGAATCTCACACTACGTTTGGCTGAGGGGTTTTGAAAGTGCGCAGCAAGTTATGTTGTATATTTTGACACCCATCTTTGCATAAATTACCACTGTAGCAGATGAATGAATTAATAGAATGAATAATTCCATTTTTGCATAAATCAGTACTCTCACAGTTCAGTTGTGTTGGCAACAGATTGACAGTCTCATTTAAATGTTCCTCCTCATGTCTTTTTAATTTTCTTGCTTTTAAAAAACACATTTTGCCTTACTACTAAATATTCAGTGCAATGCTAAAAGCCAGGTTAGATAAGTAATAAAGATGTGATTTCAGTGTAACATTACAAACAAACTTCATGCCTGGAACGCTAGTAATAATATAACAACGCAGTGCCAGATTTTTTATTTTTAAGCTCTTGGGACAATATCCAGATTAATTACTGACGTTCTTCCCGTTCTTCTGCTCTTAGCTGACTAAGAGGCTGCCACCAATCAAAGAGGCAAAGCCACGGCTGCAGAAGCTCTTCAGGGACTTCTGGCTGTACTCTGTAGTCATGGGATTTGCTGTGGAGGGCTCAGGTAGAGGTTAATTACATATTTAAGCATCAGTGCTTTAATGGAAAGTACACAGCTTTGTGTTAGTTAACGTGTAACTAGGCTCAAAATAGTCTTAACGTACCGCATTTCGTTTTGCTGACACCTTCAGGTCTGTGGCCAGAAGAATGGTATGAAGGAGTTTGTGAAATAGCGACCAAATCACCGCTGCTCACATTCCCCAGTGGAGAACCTTTACGCTCTGAGCTGCAGTACAACTCTGCTCTGAAGAATGACACTGTTACCCCAGTATGGAAACACATTAATGCACGAGCATAGACACAATTGTACAGTAAAGAGTTGAGGTTTACTGTACAGTAACAAGTTCATGATTTGTAATATATTTACATTTCAGGCAGAGTTGAACGACCTGCGTAGTACTATCATCAACCTGCTCGATCCCCCTCCAGAGGTGGCTGCTCTCATCAACAAACTGGACTTTGCCATGTCCACATATCTGCTGTCTGTTTACAGATTAGAATACATGAGGTACGCCAGCATTTGGTGTAAACATTCTTTGACTGTGTCTGAAGAGGTTTATGTGAAGTGTAATTTTCTTTTTTCGTGTGTTAGGATGCTGCACTCTCTGGATTCTGATCGCTTTCAGGTCATGTTTCGATATTTTGAAGACAGGGCAATACAAAAGGATAAGTCTGGTATGAGAAATGGAAAAGACACAACATCTTAAAAAATCCTTGTTTCTTTACTATGCTTAGTAACATAAACTGTCGCCTGTAGGTATGATGCAGTGCGTGATTGCTGTTAGCGACAAGGTCTTTGAAGTCTTTCTGCAAATGATGGCAGAGAAAGTAAGACGGATGTTTTATTTGACAAGAACACAACATCTCTTTGTTGACCTTGTGTCTCTGTGTGTTTTGATCTAAATCTTCATGAAATGTGACACTTTAGGCAAAAACCAAAGCTCACGAGGAGGAGCTAGAGCGCCACGCTCAGTTTCTCTTGGTCAACTTCAACCACATTCACAAAAGGATCCGGAGGGTGGCTGACAAGTATTTGTCTGGCCTTGCTGAAACGTGAGCATAACAGACTTACTGATGGAGGCAAAAAATACATAAAATGTATGTGTGTGCCGATTACTGACATCACTCTTTCTCCTTAGTTTCCCTCACTTGTTATGGAGTGGGCGTGTGCTGAAGACTATGCTGGACATCTTACAGACACTGTCCCTGTCGCTTAGTGCAGTAAGTAATCATTAATTACACTGTTAGTGAATGGATTTCAGTTTTTCCTTTCAAGTTCCATTAATGTCAGTAAACTGTCATCGTACACATACTGCATCTACAGTATCTATTCCTTGCTTCAGGGTCTTAACTACATAATATTTTATTATTTTTGTTTATTTTGTTTATTATTTATTTTTCATGATAATAGTTGTTTTTTGGCATTCATTTCAGTTCGTCAAATGTGTGTGAAATCTTCATATTTATGCTCTATTGTAGGACATTCACAAAGACCAACCATATTATGACATTCCAGACACACCATACAGGATCACTGTCCCCGATACATATGAAGCCAGAGAGGTAATGTTTTATTCCCTACTGATAGTCACTTTACTTTCTCATGCTGTATGCGGTACGAGTGTCTAGACATTCATGTAAAATTTAAGTGTGATAGAAATGTGTAGAGTTGAGGTTATGAGAGTTATTACAGATGAAACATGCAGGATTTAATGTATGCCTGATTTCAGAGCATAGTGAAGGATTTTGCAGCTCGCTGTGGAGAGATCCTTAAAGAGGCAATGAAATGGGCACCATCTGTGACCAAATCCCATCTGCAGGTAACATATTCTAAAGATGTCCTCAACAGAAACAATAAAAATCTTAGTACTGTGACCTTTATATAATTTTATCTGTACTTTGTGTTTTATTTTTGCAGGAGTATCTGAACAAACATCAGAATTGGGTGTCAGGTCTCTCTCAGCACACAGGCCTGGCTATGGCTACTGAAAGCATACTGCACTTTGCTGGTTACAACAGGCAAAGCACTACTCTGGGGGTGGGTGATAAATTCCCACTTAATATGATGATGATTTCTTTCGGCTTTTTTTCCCTAATATACATGAGTTAATATACGTTTGGTTGCAGTTGAACAGTTGAACTGTAATTTTTTTGCATTTAATATTTAAATACACAGTACTGACAAAATTTTATGTTGGTGGCAATTTAAATGTGTAGACAAGGATGATGATTTCTTTTGGCTTTTTCCCTTCTGGTGTTGCCACAGTGAATCCATATTTGATTTGGCAGGAGTTTTTACGTCAGATGCCCTTCCTGACACAACCCACTGGACACTTATCCCGGGAATCGAACCCGGGTCCCGTATACACCAGCCTGGTGCCTTACTAACTAAGCTACCCAGCCAGGAAGTGTTGTAGACAAGGAATATTTGTCACATGGGATATGGAGCCTTGCAGGACACCACATGTAGTCATTTTCATTTGTATGATTTATTCAGTGGTTTATCTTTTATCTTTTTAGTCCACTCAGTTGACGGAGAGACCTGCCTGCGTCAAGAAGGATTACTCTAACTTCATGGCATCCCTTAACCTCAGGAACAGATATGCTGGAGAGGTAAAGTCAACATTTGACTACTTTCTCCTCCCTGTTGAAGATCTATCAATTATCATTCCTCTATTCTCTTGCAATAAAAATACTGTAACTCTTTCGTCTGTAGGTCTCAGGCATGATCCACTTCGCCCAGGCAGTTCGAGGGCAGTCAGATCTCAGCCGCTTGATGATCAAACAGATGGGAGAGGCTCTGGACTCTGCACAGCCAGAGGCCTTCACTGAGGCCATGTTCAAACTGGCAGCGTTACTCATCAGTACTAAAGGTTTGGCTTTTGCTGTATTTTATGTGTGATGTTGATCTGTGTTAAACAGGCGTCTTTTATCTGTACTGTCTTACTGTTTGCAATATGTATTTGTGTCTACTTATGTGTGTCTTGTCTAGATTGCGATCCTCAGCTGCTGCACCATCTCTGCTGGTCTCCGCTCAAGATGTTTACAGAGCATGGAATGGAAACTGCGATTGCTTGCTGGGAATGGCTGCTGGCAGCCCGTGTTGGAATGGAAGTCCCGGTACATAAGATCTGTTTATGCACGTTTACTATTTTGTCCTTGTATCGTTTTAGCTTGTGAATAATGTCTCTCTCATCTCTGTTCTGTCTTTTCTTAGTTTATGCGAGAGATGGCCGGAGCTTGGCAGATGACTGTGGAGTTGAAAATGGGCTTGTTTTCCGATGCTCAGGTTGAGGCTGATCCTCTGGCCGCATCAGAGGAAAGTCAGCCAATCCCCTGCCCCCCAGACGTCACCCCTCACCATATATGGATTGAGGTCAGACTCTGTGTGTTTATGAGACAGAGCATCAGGACTTTACTCATATACATATTTATTTGAGTTTGTACTCATCTTCTTTCTACTCATATTTCCCGCTTCCTGGTAATTCTTTATTTTTCTGCCACATTTCCTACAGTTTCTTGTCCAGAGGTTTGAGATCGCCAAGTACTCCAGTGCAGATCAAGTGGAGATCTTTGGCAGTTTGCTACAACGCTCCCTCTCTCTCAATGTCGGTGGGGCTCAAAGTAGTCTGAATCGTCATGTGGCTGCCATTGGACCTCGCTTCAGGTTGTACGATACTTTTCTTTTAGTTTCATCGGATATGTTACTTTTGAATTTAGTTGAGTGATCTTCAAAATACGCTGAGAAATGGCAAAAATATATAATGTCTGTCATATGAATATCTGTGTTGAAGGCTCTTGACTCTGGGTCTGGCTCTGCTTCACTCGGATGTTGTGACCAATGCAACTGTAAGAAACGTGCTCCGGGAGAAGATCTATTCCACTGCTTTTGATTACTTCAGGTGAGTTGCACTGCAGTGGATGTTTAAAGTTAAGACACATACAGTTTCATTGGTAAACGGAGAAAAATGCAATTCTTTATGGAGTGGAACAGATCTATTTTCATTATTAATTTGTGCTTCAAAAAAATCTCTGAAAATACTACCAAAATACGTTTTTTAAAATATTGTTAATTAAAAACAGTGGCAAGTTTAAATACACTTTTTTGATGAAGTTGAATTAGTTTTACAAGTTTAGATTAAATTTGCAAGATTCACATTTTATGGGTAGGAGTAGGAGTGTTTCGTTGTTGTCAGTTCTAATCTCAACCAATTTAATATGTCCTCAGTAATGTTACACACTCTATAAAAGAGTGGAGGCATTCAAGAACTCGAGAGTAAGGCGAAGGATTTCTACAGAAAATCTAACCTGAGTCCTCTATGTAGAAATCAGTGTCAGGTGGTTTCATCATTAATGGAGGTTGTGGAACAGTCTAATAACACAGATTTGACTGTCAAATAAATAAGCAAATTCAAATCCACCATGCGAAACCTTTACAGAAGCCCCACGGGATCACTCCATTTTTCCTAACACTCTGTATCTGTGTCCAGCGTATCCCCAAAGTTTCCCACCCAAGGTGACAAGCGGCTCCGCGAGGACATCAGCATTATCATCCGTTTCTACGCCAGCATCCTCTCTGACAAGAAGTATCTGGCAGCGTGTCACTTGGTTCCACCTGGTGAGCTTGGTACTACCCCTGCCCCGAGCACGCTCTCTGCCGGGATATTCGGATCGCTTATTGTGTCCAGCACCTCTCCAATATCTATCTTAAGTAAGCCTAAAGTGGTGGAGCTCAGACTGCACTGCAGCAGGGGCATGCTTTTACGCCTGACAAATTTGACGCCGACTTTCCTCAGGACGCTGCTGATAGATGCTGGTATCTATCTACGGTTCAGACCCAACTTTTGTATATCTTCACATCCTTTTTTTTTCCCCCTCAACTTTTTTTCATTGTTGTCTGAAGATCCATCGTATTTTGTCAGCTTTTACTCTTTCTATTTCACCCCGTGCAAATTTTCTTTACATTTCCTCCTTCAATAATTAATCTGTGTCGATCCTATATGTCGAGCAGCTTTGAGGAAAAGCGCAAGTTGGTCAGTGGCGTTAAGATGCATGACTTTCCATCATGTCAGCCCACCCTTCTGCCCCTCACCCCAATTTATCAATTTGGTATCAAACGATGAAACTTCAAATTGAAAAAATTTTTTTTCTTTCCCCCAGAAAGCCCTCTCCTCCTCATTCCAGATGCTCTTGAAAAAGACAGTGTCTCATTCCCATGTACATCAGTCCTGCTTTAGGTAGACCAGTCCTCTAACCGCAGATGCTGAATCAGATTAATCTACATCTTGCCCCCCTGCCCCCCCAAACAGTAAAAACAATCTGAGCTGGCATCGGTGGTTCTTGGTAACTTCTACCATCATATAAATCCTGATGGATTTACCTGCATGGCCATCAGAACACAACAGCAGGGAACTAACTGATACAGCTCATCTGTCTCTTCAGAAACCTCATCATCATTCATGTAGTGAAGACTTACACTGTTTAGAAGTCATAGTATGTAAGATGAAATATATGTGTGTGTGTGTGTGTGTGTGTGTGTGTGTGTGTGTGTGTGTGTGTGTGTGTGTGTAAAACCTCTTCTTTAAGACTATCAAATGTAAAGTAGACCATCACAGACAATGGCTGTGTGTGTGTGCGTGCGTGCGCATGTGTGTGTCTGGCTTTTACTGAATCTGTTCTTATGCACGCAGACAATCAGGATCCGTCATTAAATAGTCTGTCGGTGATGAACGCTGCAGACCTCAGGAGCAACATCGACTCCAGCTCTCGCTCACAGCAGAGCGGCCAGGGATGGATTAATACATATCCGCTGTCCAGTGGCATGTCCACCACATCCAAAAAATCAGGTACTGTTTGAATAACATTGTGTAAATGTGGACAAACCTCAGAACAACAGACAAGCTGACTCATCCTGAGACTCCCAATTCTCCTTCTAGGCACGTCTAAGAAGAGCAACAGAGGGACACAGCTTCACAAGTACTACATGAAACGCAGGACACTGTTACTGGCCTTATTGGTAAAACCTTATAAAGAACTATCTTTGATCTCTATTATCACCTTGTTATGGGTATTTCACACAGTTTTGTTATTGTTATTACATTATATGCAATGTTTCCAAATGTCTTAACATTTCAGAGAAATATCTAATTTTTCTTTACCGTCAGCGGCCTCTTTATTATTGTTACTATTGATATTTCATTAGGATGAAATTACACGAATATATGTCACCAAATATGTCACCAAATTGTATTGGGACTAAAAATTTAGTTCATTACCTTCTCATCTGTAAACTTGATTCCAATGTCTTCAGTTTTAGATTTTCACATTTTCCGTAATCCAAACATTTCATCATTTATTTTACTGTTTTTATTCAAGGACACCTTAGTGACAGAAGTGATGCACTATGTATTTTGTGTTTAACATGGAGGAAAGTGAACACGAGGGACTGACTGTCTCCTTTTCTATCCTCTGTGTTGTCAACCCAGGCCAGTGAGATTGAACGGTTAACAACGTGGTACAACCCCCTTTCCACTCAAGAGCTCACCATTGCCACAGAGCAGTCAGTGGAGACCAGCATCGCCAACTGGAGGTCCAAATACATCAGTCTGACTGAGAAACAGTGGAAGGACAACGTTAACCTGGCCTGGAGCATCGCACCGTACCTAGCTATGCAGTTACCAACGAGGTACTTTTGGTTTAATGAACTGCAGACCCCCATACCTTTAAAGTATGCTTTTAATACCAAATAGTGCCATTTATAGTTTTTTTCTTAATTTCAGCTTTATCTGTACCATCTGTTTACCAGGTTTAAGAATGAGGCTATAGTTGCTGAAGTGACGAGATTGGTAAGACTGGACCCTGGTGCAGTCAGTGATGTGCCTGAGGCTGTCAAGGTCAGTTCACCTCATCATGAGGTTTGGAGATGATTGTTTTTTTGTAGTCTTGTCAATAAATATGTATGTTTTTCCTATTTGATCGCTCAGTTCCTGGTGACTTGGCACACGATTGATGCAGACTCTCCTGAGCTGAGCCACATCTTGTGTTGGGCCCCTGCGGACCCCCCCACCGGCCTATCATACTTCAGCAGCATGTACCCTCCTCATCCTCTCACTGCTCAGTATGGGGTGAAGGTGCTGCGCTCTTTTCCTCCAGTAAGTCACACAAACATTCAGACTTTTGCAACCAGGCACTAACACTGATGGATTTAGTTCTGTACTCTGTTTAACTTTTTTTTTTGTTTATTTGTTCAGGATGCAATCCTGTTCTACATTCCTCAGATTGTGCAGGCTCTGCGGTATGATAAGGTAAATGATTCTTCTGTTGTACAATGAAAACATGTGTTCCGTGACCAAAAGGACAGTAAAGGAAATAGCAACAGGCAAAGCAGGTGTATTGACCTGATAATGTGTTGTGCTCAGATGGGTTATGTGAGGGAGTACATCCTGTGGGCAGCCCAAAAGTCCCAGCTTCTCGCCCACCAGTTTATCTGGAACATGAAGACCAACATTTTCATGGATGAGGAGGGACACCAAAAAGACCGTGAGTAGAGACGCTATACTGTTTGAGGAACATATGGAATGGAGGTATCTGTTCCCAGAGATCAAAAGCTGAAATCCAGTAATGAAATGCATTCAGTTTCATTTTTTGACATGTTTAGTACAAACACTAATGTTCATTTTAAAGCAGAAATCCCATTTCCCTGTATGAGGTATAAATATGCAGTGTTTCAAAAATCTACAATCATAGAAAATTCTAAATATTCTAAAATCTAAAATATCCTCATGTTATAATTCTTGTGTTTTTACCCTTTTTGTAAAACTCCTATTATGCTTAATCAGATGAATGTAACCACTCCTTTCTTTCCCTGTCAATCTATGTGTGTAGCTGACATTGGTGAGCTGCTGGAGCAGATGGTTGAAGAGATCACCGGGTCTCTGTCGGGTCCAGCTAAAGACTTTTACCAAAGAGAGTTCGACTTCTTCAATAAGATCACCAACGTGTCTGCAATTATCAAGTAAATGCAATCAGAGGGTTTGAACAAAACCTTGTAGTAAGGGGCAGGTTTTGTTCTCTCATGTTCATGCCTCATTAATATCTTAACTGTCAGAAGCGACGATATGTGAACAGGCGCCATTTGAGTTTGTTTATTTTTTTTCTTTTTTCAGACCTGTTCCAAAGGGAGAGGAGAGGAAAAGGGCCTGTCTCAAAGCTCTGTCTGATATTAAAGTCCAGCCAGGTAATACTACACCACATACAGAACATGTTTGCTAGTTACAGTTTTGTATAAATACATATATATCATCAGGGTAGCACCTCCTGCACTGCTGAAGTTAGAGTAGTTTAAGGCTACATTCTCAACAAATCTGTGGTCGGACCTGTTTGTTTTCACAGCATAAGCGAGGGGGAAAGATCACCTGAAAATGGTGATCCATTGGTCATCCAGTGTTAAAATCAATCATTTCCACACCAGTGAGCACTTTACACCTTTACTTCAACTGTCCTTCAGATTATACCGTAATCCAAGTATAGTGAGACAGTGAACAACAAAGGAAAAAGAAATGGGGCTTTTTAACGCAACAACGCAACGCAACCCAATTTTACTGTAGATTCCAATTCTTTAAGCTTGGTTTTATAATCAAATATTCTCTTTATGAAAACAGTAAATTAGTTGCCAGTTGAGTTTACTGAAATGTTAGTATGTGAGTTTTGCTATTATTGTCCTGCTACATAAGGAATGCCATATTGACGTTCACAGGTTGCTACCTACCGAGTAATCCCGAGGCCATAGTGTTGGACATCGACTACAAGTCTGGAACACCCATGCAGAGGTAACTACACATTTTCAATCACACTTCATACACAGCTGTGTTGGCCTGATCAGTCAGATCTGATTACAGTATACACGTCATGCTCTGTGTTGAGCTTAACTGTGTGTGATGTGTGTCACCCCAGTGCTGCCAAAGCGCCCTATCTGGCCAAGTTCAAAGTGAAGCGCTGCGGTGTGAGTGAACTGGAGAGGGAGGGGCTCCGCTGCCCTTCTGACTCCGTGGAAGACGGCGAAGAGAATCCAGACGGATCACGTAGAGTCTGTTGGCAGGCCGCCATCTTTAAAGTGGGCGATGACTGTAGACAGGTAAGAAGATCGCTGGCTGTTAACCCACTTACGTTAAACAGAATCGTTTGTGGAAGAATAATCATTCAAGCTTTTATTTTCTCCTCCTTAGGATATGCTCGCTCTGCAGATCATTGGACTTTTTAAGAACATCTTCCAACTGGTTGGCCTGGATCTCTTTGTCTTCCCATATAGAGTTGTTGCCACCGCACCAGGGGTAAAACTTTGTGTCCATCCACTCCAAACAATTTTTAAAATATTGTTGTCTGACCAGTGTATAGTGTTGAGTTAGCTTCTATTGAAAATCCCTTCTTTTCCACAGTGTGGTGTGATTGAGTGCATTCCTGACTGTAAGTCCCGTGACCAGCTTGGAAGACAGACAGACTTCGGGATGTACGATTACTTCCGTAATCAGTATGGAGATGAATCCACCCTGGCTTTCCAAAAGGTGTGGAGGTCTAAATCCTAGTTGTACACCTGAGTCTGCCTAGAATTGTACAGATATAGGAGCTTAATCTAGTCAAATATCAGTGTTGATGTATGATCAGTGTATGATATCAGTGTGTGTTTAGTCACTGCTGACATGGGTTTCTACTGTCCCTAGGCTCGGTATAACTTCATCCGCAGTATGGCCGCCTACAGCCTCCTGCTGTTCCTGCTGCAGATCAAAGACAGACACAACGGCAACATCATGTTAGACAGCAAAGGCCACCTCATCCACATAGGTACAGTGCACGAACACAGGCCTTAGGAACATATGGTCTGAACCGATTGTTTTAAGGAGAAGTTGTTACTCTTGTTTTCTTAAGTGAAAATCACATGTTTAATTGGTCCACATATATATGATGAAACACACATTGTCTGGAGAATTTAGTGTGGGTGTGTGTGATTTTTGTGTCGCAATGATGATCATTTGTGTTGGTGTATCTTCTCCAGACTTTGGTTTCATGTTCGAGAGCTCTCCTGGTGGTAACCTGGGTTGGGAGCCCGACATCAAACTCACAGATGAGATGGTGATGATCATGGGGGGGAAGATGGAGGCCACACCTTTCAAATGGTTCATGGAGATGTGTGTCAGAGGATATCTGGCCGTACGGTGAGGAACGACGACAAAAATACAAATCACAATACATGAAGAAACAAAACACCTGCTCCAATAGATTCGATTAGATATATCTTTATTTATCTCACTCAGGGAAATTTCAGAATCATATATATCATATATCCAAGGATTGTTTACTATATGTGGTCACAGTTTCCATACAGACTCTTAACCCTTACAGACCTCCATCATCTCTCATATGTTTATTATTGATTCATTTGTTGCTTTTGTTCTCATTTTTCAGACCCTACATGGATGCAGTGGTTTCCTTAGTGACACTAATGCTGGACACTGGACTCCCGTGCTTCAGAGGACAAACCATTAAGCTCCTTAAGTGAGTACAACAGTTTGACGTCTAAAGTGTAAACAACAGAATGAATGAAAACCATAAATGACAAAATGACCATCTTTCAGCTGGAGATCAAAACTACACAGAAAACACAAGTGTGAAATCTATCTTCCCTGGGCTTTTTCAGATGAATCGGAACATATTTTGTTTAGCTACATGTTCATAATTCAACAGAGTCATTTTACGGCTTAATATGTCACAATGCATCTACAGTATTTTCCGGACTATAAGTCGCACCAGCCAAAACATACATAATAAAGAAGAAAGAAAAATATATTAGTGATACTGGACCATAAGTCACATTTTTGGTGGATATGTATTTTACAAAATCCAAGACCAAGAACATACATTTTATCTTGAAAAGCAAGTTGTAATAACAATAGAATATAGCACAACAGGTTGAATGGTTGTACAGTATGCTAACGTAACACACTGATGGATATTCAGCTACATGAAACATCAACAGCCAACTAAATACATATCTGGTATCTTAACGTATTTACAGTTATTTACACAACTATAGCATAAAGAACCTGCTAACAACTTTACCAAACTCTCCCACCTCACTCCAAATCACTAAGTCGATTGAATTCTTTATCCTCTGTGTCTCTTCTGAACAACTTTGCTAACTCTGGAGGTAGATGAAGTGTCATTTCCTCTTCTGCACGGCTGTTGTCAGACTCAACATCGGTTTCTATTATTCTGGCCGTTCTGAATCCTAACAGGATGGTCTCGGTTGTCTGAAGTCCATGCTTTCTCAATCCATCCAATGACTTGCAGGAACGTTGCATGGTACTTCCTCCCAGTTGTCAATGTGAAAATAACGAACTTGTGAAATTGTATATTTCAATAATTTCACCCATAAGTTGCACCTGAGTCGAAGTCACAGCCCGGCCAAACTATGAAAAAAAAAAAAGAGTGATTTATAGTCTGAAAAATAGATGAGATTAGATTAGATAGCTCAGTTGGTAAGGCACCAGGCTGGTGCATAGGGGATACTGGGTTTGATCCCCGGTAAGAGTGGGTTGTGTCATGAAGGGCATCCGGCGTAAAGATCCTGCCAAAATCAAAATAAGCTAATTGGATTCGCTGTGGCGACCCCAGAAGGGAAAAACCCAAAAGAAATCATTGTCAGATTAGATTAGATTTACCTTTAATCGTCCCACAAGGGGAAATTTCAGATACGAATAATACGGTAATTACAAAAGCTGTGTGTTGTATTAAAGCAATTACTAAACTCAGAGACTAGACCCCCAGCATCTGCCTCTACTTTTCATTTTCATTGTGGAGTTTAAATATTATGTTTTTGATTTTTTTTTAATCACCAGAGGACGATTCAATCCTCAAATGAGCGAGAAAGAAGCGGCGGCTTTCATGATCAAAGTCATCCAGAGCTGTTTCCTCAGTAGCAGGTGAGAAAAACTGTCGTACAGTTAAAACGTCCTCCGCGTTGTTTCAGACTGAGTGTCAGAGTTTACACTAATCGATTCCCACCGACTTATTTTCAACAGGAGCAAAACATATGACATGCTGCAGTATTACCAGAACCAAATCCCTTACTGAAGCCCTTGGCCAGCATACCCAGGACAGGCAACTGCACACAAGCAATGCAAGGCTCCTCCTGGATGAGTGGATGTACTGTAGCCGTCTCGGTCGGTGGGGTTTATCAGGACGCTCCCTTCAGACAGATGACGACGAGGCACTTTGATCCGAACTGTTCCGTTTCCTTCAGCGTTGTGCTGTACACTGTGCAGCTCGGTTTGAACCTTTATCTGTTGCCAGAGTAAGGAAACCGTTACTTTCTCTGAAACAGGTATTTAACTCACCCTTTAAGTACTTTCTTCTCAATGCTGTTATTTGGTACAAACACGTATCCAGTGTCACACTAGGGGAAGAGAAAGGGAGCCATATATATCATGTCTGTGAAAGGAGCTGTTATCATCATGAGTATCCATTTGTTTTAATGCTGTTATCCACTTTAATGCACTTTATAGATCACAGTATTTCATCAGCTTTACCTGCCTTTATCTAGTGTTTAAATGGAGTCTGTGATCTGATCAACAGATCAGTCGATTTGCTGTATTTTTGATTCATGTTCGATTTAGTTACATAAGGTGGTAATCATGAAATAGTTCAAAAGTCACAGCAGGAATCAATCAGCGTTAATCCAACAGTAGTCTGTAGAATGTAGAGGGATATTGATCCTAATTATACTGTAATATTTACCGTAGAATCGCATCACAATCACCTATCGATCTATGATTTCTTTAGAAATTAAGGTTATGTATGAATAACGTGTATTATAAGATTTTAGGAACCTTTATCTGTACTACTTTAACCCTAATTCTTAAAACCAATCATGGCACACCTGGTCATGATGGGCTTTTAGGTGATACATACTAATATATATGTTTACAGGGCAGAGTGGAGCTATGTCATATCCTGCATGTTTCCAAGTAGACAGATTTTTTCCTGTTTTTATGTTTTTTTGTCCCCTGTGTAGCTGTAGTCTTACATGTTTGCGAACCCTTTACTGAACAGTGCGTATAATCCTGTTTTAAAACATTCCTCTTTGTGCTGAGAGTATTTGAGTTGAATCGAACGTCGGGTTTGTTCGTTGATCCCGCTGTTAATGATGCAGATGATTATACCGAATAAGCCATTTCTCCTTCCCTTGGTACACACGCAGCTGTAGTAATACTTGACAAAAAAAACAAAACAAACAAACCTAACCTTATGCAATATATTTGTGTATTATGATACTGTATTCGTGTGTAACTGTGTTCAGTGACTAACTTCCATCCATCCCCGTGTGTGTGTGTATGTGTGCGTGTGCAAGTTTTTTCCCATTGCAGCTATAACTTACTGTATGTACTTTTTGAGAGTGAGTATACAGTATTTCAACCTTCAAAATGCAGTACATTGTTTAATGGATTACACGCAGAGGCCGCAACTGGTTGTTGTCGCTCTGGCAGGTTGTTGACGACAGTGTTCGTCACTTTTACTGTACGTCCACATTTTTCCACATCGTCACTGTTACGATACAAACGTGTTGCTCCGTGCATTTTATATGGGTTTGTTTTTTCTTGCGGTTTTTGCTCTGTTTATCAATGTTCAGATGACAATCACCTGTCATTCTGATCGTGTTGTTTCCAGATTAAATGTTTTGTGTTTGAGTGTCAGTGTCAGGTTATGGATATATTCGGCCCATCTCTTTAACTTAAGCACAATTTTCTACATTCTGACAGTTGTGAGGTTTTCGGGAGCAGACCCCCCCTCCCCTCTTTCATCGATATCAGTCAATACTCTTAAGTACATTGGGTCTTTTTATCTTGCTTACAGATTCTTGCCAATTCGTAACCTGGAAATGAAATTATATCGCTCTTAGCCATATGCTGTTTTAAAAATCATTTGATTTCTATTGATTGTTCTGATCCAAAGAAATGTGTATTTTAATATTTCATCAATAACATGTTTAAAACTGTGGATATTAAACCGACATAATCTGCACATGATTAACAAGAATAAAGAGTGAATTTCAACATATATCCATTTAATTTATTGTGCCACGTGCAGGTTTTTGTCTCCAGTTTCATAAAGCGGCTCCAGTCCTAAAAACAATCCTGCGTTAACCCTGTGATGATGCGGACATTCAACTGGACTCGCCTTGTGAAGAGATGAAAGTGATGTTTCTTTTCCCAGCGGTGGGTTTTCATAACAGTGCAATGAATGGGAGGAGTAAGTTAGATATGTGTTGACCTTTGACCTCTTTTGATACACCATAGATGGAGTCCTAATCCCATTCACACTTAAACAAAGCATCTAATGTGTGTTGGATCATATTACTACTGGTCTTTGTCAACTACGAACATGTACGGAGATGAAATAATACACTTTAAGTCAAAGGGTATATTTTTTACTACAAGTGATGCAGGGGAAAAAAAATTTAAACTCTGAAGATATATTTCGTTAATGCAAAGCATAGCCAGGACAATGAAGCACACACCTGGACGACTATACCTCCACATCTGTGTTTTTGTCACATCCAAACTCAGAGGTTTGAACCCATATGCAGAGACAGAGTATAAGGTTTTTACTTATACCCTGAGGAATCGAACCTGGGTCCTCTATGCACCAGCCTGGTGCCTTACCAACTGAGCTATCTAGCCGCCAGCAGGCAGTCACAAATACAGGGTCCAAATCCAGAAAGGTAGTCCGAACAAGCAGAGGGGGTTGGGGGTCAGAGTCATGAGGCCCAGAAGTCAAAACGGGTCAGTGTCAAGCAGAAGGAACAGTGGTTGGTATCACACGGCGTACAACACCAACTAGCAATGTATCTCTGCAAGCACAGGGTTTATATACACACTGGGAGGGCGAGTCTGTGAGACACAGGTGCAGCACATTTGGGCGGGTCAGGTGATCACACAGGTAGGAAAACCAGGAACGGGAAGTAGAAGACACCAGACACGACACAAGAGGGAAACTGACAAAATAAAAGAGGCTAGACACCAACACCAACGTCTGGGAGAAAGACATGACGGTGGAAATGTGATGCACTTTGTTATGTTTTTATGACTCCTGCGGTCCTTCCTCCACTCACTTCAGCTTGTGTGTTTCTGTAACTGCAGACTGACATTTAGCGTTCGCACGACAAAAAATTAATTCAAGTGACACATATCTACTTATTGAAGCATTCGGGCCAACGAAAATTGTCAGAATACAAAAAAAAAAATCATCTGAGTAATTATGGTTATCGTGCTTACACAGGATTGCAGATATAATGAGTCGAAAGGTAATGTTTTTTTAATTCAGTAATAAAAATATGTTAACATCAAGCAATAAAAATGGGATGTTTTTTCATTAAGAAATTAATCAAAGGTACCTACGTGCTTTATCTAAGATGATCTCTTCTTAAAAGAGATTATTATATACTATTATCAGGTTTTTATATTTTTATATATTGTATAAAAAAGAGAATAAATATATTAATAATATATATGTATAATCTATAACATTAGAATTTGTATTAGTATTATTAGGATTATTCATATTATTATTATTAGAAGAGATTATTGTGTCCATTTTGGAATTTCCCAGGGTAGGACAAATAAATCTATATCTAATTATATTTTCAAAGACATCACACACAAATGTCCAGACTGAACAGATGGTCTGCAGAGAAAGAATGAAGTGTTAACCAGGCAGGATTTGAGTCAGGCGGTCCAATAAACAAGTTTAATATTTAAAAATACTCTAATAATTGTTGGAAATGTTGCAATCTGGGTTGAATTTGAGTCGAGTTACTTGAATATAAAGGAAAGTGTCAAGATCCGATTTGAAACATATTTTTTTCAACTCAAACACACAATTTACATTATCTTAAAAAAATACAATAATTTGGAAAAATACAAACCACAACACAACAGCTAAAATGGACATGAAATAAATTCGTAAAAATCTCAACATTTTGACAATGTTTTGCAGTCTTTCGCAGAGCACTAATGCACTGTGGAATTTAATCAAAAATTTACATTTAACCAAAGTGAATTTAAAACAAAAACACATGGAGATGGATTCCAAGAAAAGGCAAAGAATTCAGAACTGCTGAAACAATATAGGCCACTCAGTTAGGATGATAAATTGAATATTTCAGTGCCATAAAGTTGGACTGAAATATTTTGGCCTGAAATGATTGGCAATTTGATTTATTACCACAAAATGTAATTGCGACTGCAATGTGTGCAAATAGGAATAAAGAGGAATGTGTCTGAAAAACAACATTATTGATCCTTACGGAATAATATTGAAGTATTATTGATCTTTATGGGATAATATTGAAGTATGGATCTTATGTCAGGTCAGACAAGACCAAACTTGGTGTGAAGTGGGCGGGGCCAGTACAATAATAACATAATTACATATCAATAATGTCAACACCAAACTTTCCTCATCTGAAAAAAATGTATACGTCTACAAACTGTCCTTTAAAATAATGTGAATAACATTAACAACCTCAAAATTCTTTAAAAAAAAATCTGTGTAATTTTAACAATATTGTGCCTTAAATAATATGTGAATATTTTCATGTAATTTTCCTGTATTTACACTAAAACAAAGTATCATTTCACAAAAGCAACATAAATAACCCGAACAAATACAAACAACCTGAAATGTCTGAAGAGAAGTCTGTGTAATTTTATCAATATTCTACCTGTTAATAAATGTTTTGTGTATTTGTAGATCCACCGTGATCTGTAAGTTGTAATGTACATGTATAAATTATAAACTGAGGAATAGTATTCTTAAAATTACACGTATTTTTCTTAAGAATTTTGAGGTTGTGAATGATATTCACGTTGTTTTAAAGGACAGTTTGTAAACATTTCCATCATATGACTGAAGTTTGGAGTTGACATTATTGATATGGAATTCTGTTATTATTGGACCGGTCCGGCCCGCGTCAGACCTAATGTGGCTGAATTTGGAATTCGGTCTCATATTCACAGTCTGTGATGTACAGTAACTGCAGGTTTGAGTCGGTTAGACTTAGACTTACTTTATTGTCATTACACAGACACACACAATGAATCTGGCAACGAAATGTCATAGATTGTCAGCTGATAACACAAATAAATATGGAAATAGAAAAGTGCACAGTTGCTGAAATGAAT
>JAPTHA010000005.1:30049549-30059746 GCA_029814585.1 Gymnapogon annona | reverse complement strand
GTGTAAACAGTACTATAAACAGTGAGAATACTATATATCAGTGTAGACAGTACTATAAACAGTACTATAAACAGTACTATAAACAGTGAAAGTACCACAAATCAATGTAAACAGTACTATAAATAGAGAGAATACTGCACATCAATGTGAACAGTACTATAAAACAGTGCAAATACCAAATATCAGTGTATACTATAAACAGTGTAGTACTATAAACAGTACAATAAACAGTGAACGTACCTCATATCAATGTGGTGGTACTTTTCCGCGGCGCAGGTGCTGCCTCCGGTTCCTCATTGTGTGGTGGGTTGACGGGTGCCGGTATTGGTGCTCGTGCGCCTCAGGTGAACGCTCCGCACCTTTCACCGCACAGGTAAACTTAAGCCCGCGCGGTGACGTCAGAGGGATGGGCAGGTCACGTGGTGCAGTCTGAGGGTGAACAAGGTTTAACGTTACTGAAATGGGAGAAAGACGGAGAAAAGCACGGAGAAGCCAGTAAGGTAAGCCAGCTACCTCCTCTTTTTTTTTTTCAACACGACTAAGCGGAAGAATGAAGCGGCGTTTTTGTTACGAATACTTATTAGCGGAGGTTCGAGGTTGAAAAGTTGACTTTTGTTGTCGAAAAGTCAGTGGTAAACATAACGTAAGGTTAGCCTCGGGCACTTGGAGCGAACTTTACCTCTGACTCCTCTTCCTCCTCAATAAAAGGAGAAAAACAGCCGCACAAAACCTCCGAGAAGACGACGACCGGGAGTCAGATATCTGAAATAAACAAGTACAGAGTGCGAAAGGCTCAGGAGAAGAGTTTAGTTGCCCTTTTTTGCCAGTGCACGAGCTCCGTGGCCCGGTGCCAGACGGAGCAGTCGAGTCCGGGTCTGATGAGGCCCGACAGAGTCCGAGTGAAGCCGATCTCACCCGAACTGCTTCTCACTGCGGAGCAGGACTGAGGATCGAGGATAAGAACAGAGCAGCCCCGAGCCCCGTTTCCTCCGATCGCCCGGTGATATAACAAACCGAGGAGGTGACAAGACACACAAGGAGTCCAGAAAAAAAACAACAATCGGTACCGACTCCATGTCCAGACCTTCAGCCGGAGGAAGAGCACTATGTAACCCAACCATCGAATGTCCCATAACCCACGTCATATTACACTATTTACATATATTTACATCCCAAGTGTGTGAAGGAGAGGTATTGCAGGTCGTTCCTTCCTGCAGCTGTCAGGTGGTATAACAGTAATAACAGTAACTGACCACTGGCAATGTCTCTTTCTTGATCTTGTTGGGAATCAATATGTTATTTTCTTTATATTTATACAATCTGTTCTGTTCTTTATTTATATTGGTATTTTTTATATTGTTAGGACTTGTTAAATCTTCGGAGTGTCTTCTGTGTGTCTTGCGTGTGCTGCTGTAACCTGAAATTTCCCCCGAGTGGGACTAATACAGGTATATCTAATGTAATCTAATCAATATAGACAAAAATATTGGGGTACGTTGACCTCAGGGTGTTTTTTTTTTCTAATGAGTCTGACAAATGGCATAATAGTAATATTGTGAGAAATATTATCTCGCTGGTTAGTTTTATTTTAAATTGTTAACTTTACTTCCACGATGCCTCAGAGATATATTGACTGTTTGTTTATTTAAAAATCCATAACTATGATTCTAAATGTTGTGCCTCTAAATTTCTAAAGTATTTTCATAACACCCGAGGAGGTGACAGTCAGACTTGAATACAACATCAACTGAACACTCAGACACAGAAGAAGTCCAGAAAAAAAACACCCAGTACCGACTCCATGTCCAGACCTTCAGCCGGAGGAGGAACACAATGCAACCCGACCATCGAATGTCCCATAACCCACGTCATATTACGCTATATGGACAAAAGTATTGGGACACGTTCACCTCAGGGTGTTTGTTTTCTAACGGATCTGACATATGGCATAATAGTTATATTGTGATAAATATTATCATGCTGGTTAGTTTTATTTTAAATTGTTAACTGTACTTCCACAATGCCTCAGAGATATATTGACTGTTTTTTTTTTTTAAATCCATAACTAGAATTCTAAAGCGGCTGGATAGCTCAGTTGGTAAGGCACTGAGCCGGTGCACGGTGGACTCGGATTCGATCCTGGGATGAGCGTCCAGTGTGGGTCCTTGCGCAAGACTCTGATTCATGCTACTGCTTACTATAATGGGGGGGGTGTCTCATTGTGTCGGCCCCAAGCCCGGATAAATACAAGGGTTGTGCCAGGAAAGGCATCCGACGTAAAAACTCCTGCCAAATCAAATATGCGAATTGGATTCGCTGTGGCAATCCCAGAATGGAAAAAGCCGAAAGGACTCATAAGTATGATTCTAAATGTGTTCTAAAGTATTTTCATAACACCCGAGGAGGTGACCGTCAGACTTGAACAGAACATCAACCTAACACTGATATACAGAAGAACTCCAGAAAAACACTGAGTGCTGACTCTGTGTCCAGACCTTCAGCCAGAGGAGGAAGGGAGGCTTTTAGCACAAGGCAACTAAACCATCTGATGTCTGATAACTCATGTCATATTAACTCTATGAAGGTATGAACATCAATATTAATAATCAATATGATATTGATTGGAATATAAAACTATATTTGTTACATATTTTACATATTTGTAACAGTGCTCAGGTGAAGCATTCAGGCTATTCTTGGAACCATGTAAACCAAAGACATGGAAAATCAAAGTAGGTCATAGCATCAGGACAATTGTTGGCAGGGGTACTCAACCCCCCATTTGCTCTTCTTTTGTCTGTGTCTGCATGTTCAGCTACAGATGTGTTAAAATAAACCCCAAGGATCCAGAGCTACATTTGTGGCAATTTCCAAATTATTTTGTTTCTCTCTATTTAGAAAAGATAATAAAACATAGTTTTATTTTGCCTATTGTGCACACTGGGATACATAGGACTTCATATGCAGAGGTGTATCAGTGCATAAGTATAAAATACTAAAATTTACAATCAAAATAGGAGTCAGATATGTTAGAAATGCAGTGATGTAACCTTTCTTCAGGAATTTATCGCCATTCACTCTAACATTATCCTCTGCGTTTTGCGTTTTTGAGTGTAAATCAGATATTTTCATACATTTAATGTAGCGATCATGTAGTTGTTCGTAAAAGTTCAGATTAAAGTTGAGGATTATTACATCAAAACCAGAGCAAAGTCAAGAAACTATTCAAAGTCAAACTTGTGGAAGATGACATGTTTCCACAGTAACCAAAAAACATGTCTGTTTGGATCTTTTGTTGTGTTTTATATTGACTCGTTTACATAAACACTTTTTTAAGGCATTGCCCTATTAATTCACCTATAAAAACACTAAAATCATTTTAAATTGAGATTTCACAAAAATGTATGTTTACAATACATTACAAAAGTTTGAACAATGTCCCAACATATCCTTATTTTTAGTAATTGACCTCTTGAGAAGTCTTATCTGTCTGACCCACATTGAAAAACTAATAACAGACAGTTTTTGATTATTAGTAAAGTGACGTTATTAAGTAAAATATAAGACAATCTCTGGTCCCAAGGATTTCTATGGATTTTAGAATGGTTTATTATAAATACAGACTTGTTTTGATCCCAAACTGTGAAAGTAATTGCATAGCTGTTGGAAGTGACACAAATAAAACTGTGAAAGTAATTGCATAGCTGTTGGAAGGGACACAAATAAAATGGACACAGTGCAAACCCATAACAGTTCTTTCTTGACTGTGTGAAAACCAGGTCGCTTATGGAATACATTTATTTATGATGCCACATTTAGGTTCAGGACGATTACAGTAGTCGTGTTTATTTCCGTCGGTGACAGAGGCTGACGCATTAAAGGTCCATCTGCTGTTTCCATCTCAGGTTTTCCTCTCTCTGTTCCCTCTCCGCAGGTTGTTCCCCGAGTGGGTACGCTGTATATTGATACCAGGTTTGCATACTGGCCTGCAAACCAATGTAAGTCGTGTTGAGTGACTGCGTGTGAAAGAGGTATTGAAGCAAATTCTTTTTAAACATTTCTCTCTCAAGATCACTCAAAAGAGTTGGGCTTTTAAAGGCTGATTCACTGTCAAGAGTGTATTTTTGTACAGTCTGCAACATCTACTGGTGAGTAGAAAATAAAACACAGGGATGGTTATTGCAGCATCCTGCCCCTGATTTGGTTGCAGCACAAAAATGCATTCTTGACTGGGCTTGCATGGAGGATGTAGAGATAAGGCTCTACTCATGTGGGCACTGGCTGAGGGGGTTTCTCTGGTGACCTCAGGTACTGGCGGGGGTCAGATCCTCTTTGGGTGTGGACTGATGGTGCATGAATGATCTATTTAGTGTTTGTTTTGTATCCTGGCTTGTTCCTTTTTAATTTCCTTTCCGTTTACCTGTTGAATTCTCTAATGATGATCCTAGATTAATTATAGAGTGGTTTGATAAACTGTTAATCAACAAAATCAATTGTAGAAGTGTAGTAATCATATTGTAATTAAATTGATCCTGATTAACAAGTCATATCAATGTCTTGGTCACAAACCATGTAAAAAAGGCTGTTTTTAGACCATTATTATTTATGAATGAACGAGAAAAGTTTCACAATTTCAATGTTTGTGTTTTGCAATGTTTTTCTTCAACTATAACTAAAAATATGTGCGGTTTAACAAATACATAGTCAAAAAGCAGGTTAAAAAGTCAAAAGGATAAGAATGGCTGTAGATTTTAAAGCATACAGATATATTATACTGTATATTTGAACCAGTGCACAAATTATGAATCTGTGCATTTTTTCCAACAGGATTAGTGCAATAAAATCACTAAGTGCTCTGTATGTAGAATAATCTAATGAACGCATTTATGCAACATGACATTCATTTCACTAAAGGAATATGCCTATTTTTTCTTTGAGTAATTATTGTTAATGTTGTGTCGCAAATGACATTTAAAATTAAAAGTGTTGTTCAACCTTTTGCCAGTGCTTTGCCATCTTCCAGAGCGTGAATGCAGACGGCAGATGTGCATTGAAGCACAACAAAAACACGCAGAGGAAAGTGAGCAGAGCGTAGATTACATTCATTGTAAGAAAAAGCAAAGAATTCAGAGCTGTCAAAATAAGATACTCGAGTTGAGTGATATACACTGTTTTGCAGAACTTTGGATATTTTTTCCCTTGTCACCTGAAGTGACTGTAAAAATGTGATTGATGCTTGAGAGACAGTTTAACAGAGTAATTTAATTGTAATTATTGGACTTGATCAGGAGTGATTACTGATGTGTATAAATAGGAATAAACTGGGGAGTGACTGAATTAAAAATTATTCCAGCTTTGTGGGGAACAGTGTGTATTAGAATTAATCTATTTATACTTGAATTTTCAATTTCACCCATGAGGATTAATAAACTTCTATTCTATTCTTGAAATGTGTCCTACTATGAATTTGTAGAATAATTACTGTAGTATATTAGGATACCACTATAGTGATAAAAGTGACTAGTTCTATGTGTAGAATAAAAAAGTACTTCATTATCAATGAAAGGTAGATTCGTGTTGTAGGTGTAGAAAAATGACCAAGCACATTAAGCTGTAAAAAACTAAGACATGATGACACTGCTTAATGAATGTGTGTGTCTCCTCAGGGACCATCACCATCCTCATGTCCAATGGAGGAGGCTTTTCTGGACGCACTGAGCGTGTCCGCCAGGCGCCCTATTATGACCAGGTTCCCCCAGGCTCCTTACCACGAGCAGACTCCTACAACCTTCAGCCTCTGAGGGAACAGTCCTCGGCTCGTCTGGCTCAGAGTGCAGACCCTCTCCCACCTCCACCTCTGCCAGACCAACCCCCTGTAGGGCCCGAGTTTGACCCCAGCGGCAGCGAAGACAACGGCGACCTAGATCCTGATCCCGCAATCGACATCAAACCTGTGCACCGCTTCATCCCCGACTCCTGGAAGAACTTCTTCAGAGGGAGTAACCGCAGCAGTAAAGATCCGTGGTCCATGCCTGCCTCCTCGTACAACAACAACAACAGCACCACGGAGGGGGTGCGCTGTTCTCCTCCACAGTCTCCTTCGGTTCCTGGATCTTACCGGGATCCCTATGGAGGCTCCGCCGGCAGCTACAACTCACGCAAGGAGCTTCTGGAAGCGCACGACGGCCATGAGTCGGTGTCAGGACGCACCTACCACACAGGGTTGACTTACAGTGAGCGAGTGGAGGAGTACCATCAGCGCTACGCCTACATGAAGTCCTGGGCGGGCCTGCTGAGGATTCTGGGCTGCGTGGAGCTCCTGCTGGGAGCGGCAGTGTTCGCCTGCGTCTGCGCTTACATCCACAAGGACAACGAGTGGTTCAACATGTTTGGATACTCGTCTCCTGGAGGCGCATACGGGGGGGCTTATGGAGGGGGTTACTATGGCGGGGGCACCGGGGGATCATACTACACGGGACCCAAGACACCATTTGTACTGGTGGTGGCGGGTCTGGCCTGGTTGGTAACTGTGATTGTGTTAGTGCTGGGGATGACCATGTACTACCGCACCATCCTGCTGGACTCCTCCTGGTGGCCCCTCACCGAGTTCACCATCAACCTGGCTCTGGCCATTCTCTACATGGCAGCAGGTAGGACAGTGTTACCCTCTGAACATTTCATCACTTGATGTACAGTAGATAACATTCTGAGCTAAGGCACTGAATAGTATTCTGTTGTCTTGTTGAAATGTTTTGACATTTTTTTTGTATCAATGTGAGGTATAGAGCGTACTGATATTCTCTATAACTGTTTGGTACAGCAACTGCTGTAAGGCTGACAAAAAGGCGCCACAAAAATTATAAATAGCAGCCTCCCTTCTTTAGAGGATATTTACATCAATAGATGCAGGAGCAGGGCATCAAGCATCATGATGGACCCCGAGCCCATGAACTGTTCACCGTCCCCCCTCTCAGGTAGAAGGCAGTGCAGCCAAAGAGCCTAAACCACAAGCCTGGGGAGTCACTTCTTCCCGGAAGCTGTGAGGCTCATGAACTCTGCGCCATAAAATGTCCTCTAAATTTTTATCCGCACTTTACCTCACTTTTAACAATGCTTTAACAATGTGTTTTACTTATTTTAGGTGTCTAATATAATTTTGATGTATGGCTTCTTTATTATTCATTATTTATTTTGATGCTGGCCGGGGAACAAATTTCGCTCTTTTGTCTTTTTAACATGTTGAATGTTAAAAAGACATTCGAGCAATCGAGCATAGACAAGATAAAAAACACAAAAGTATATAAATAAGACTCGATAATAACATTAAAATAATATACTTAAAAAATACCTTAAGAGGGCCTTTTTTTTTTTTAAAGGTGACAAAAGTGCCCCGAGTTCACATGTTTAAAAGCCGTATTCCAAAGGGATAAAAAGTGTCTCTAAGCCGGTTAGTTTGGCTCCCCAGAACCCGATACCTCCTCCCTGAGGGTAGGGGGTTGAAGAGGCATCGACCAGGGTGGGATGCGTCCAGCAAGATGTTCCTTGCCCTCTTCAACCCTCTAGAGTTCACAATGTCCTCCAGGGAGGGCAGGGGACAGCCAATGATGTTCTGTTGAATGGCAATACACTGAACCTTGAACGTTTTACTCCTGTTTAATTTGATATGTTGTTCTGTAGATGCTCTACCTCATAGAAACATTCCAATCTTTGGCATGTTTTTGTCTGTTCTGTCCATACGCAGGTAAAAAGACTTCTCCAACTTCTAATCAGAACTACAATTAAATTCTCCAATTGTAGAGAATCAACTACTTGATGGTTAGAAAATAAACCTAAGAGGCCAAAGAGAAATTTAATATATGATATAAAATTCTATCTTCCTGCTAATGGTTGTTTGGTTGTATTATTATCTTCCTGTATCTCAGGGTACTTCAGATCTTTTCTCTTATTAACAGCCTCTGACTCGTTTGCTTTTCCAGGTATCGTTTATGTCCGGGACACAACCCGTGGAGGTCTGTGCTCATATCCCGTCTTCAACAACGGCATCAACGGGGCGTTCTGCCGAACAGAAGCCGGCCAGGTCGCTGCCATCATCTTCCTCTTTGTCACGATGGTTGTGTATCTGATCGGAGCTTTGGTTTGTCTCAAGCTGTGGAGACACGAAGCCGCACGCCGGTATCGTGAGCGCTACGGCCAGGAGGTAAGATCCCAGCTCCATGGGGTTCTCTATGTGTCTTTGTTCATATTCAGGAATTCACCGTTGAATGGGGAAAAAAAGGCTGCTCACTCACAGACTTTGTTACGATTGCAGCTTCTCTGTGAAAATATGCAAATGACATCATTTACACACAGGCTTACAGCTGGGTGTGTGGAGTCTGGAGCACACACACCTAAGTTTAACTGCACTAATCCAGTGTGTGATTTTCTTAAAACCTAACTTGAGTTTGGATCAACTTTCACCTGAGTTCACTGAGGAGTTCCTTTAGTACTCTGTATTTAGTAGACAGACTGAGACACCCCAAGTGTGTGAAAGAGAGGTATCGCAGGTCATTCCTTCCTGCAATTTGTCAGGTGTTACAATAGAAACTGACTGAATCTGAACAGAATCTGTCATTGTATTGCACAACTGAACTTCCTGCTGTATTTATATTTTGCTCTTGTGTGTAAGTGTATGCTGGTGTAATTGAAATTTCCCCGAGTGGGACTAATAAAGAAATCTAATCTAATCCAATCTAAATGGCCAAAAACTGCCCTATTCTGAATGTTCTGCCTGCTGACTCTGCAGATTACATGTGGATTTGTAATTATTAGTTGTATTGTAATGGGGCTGTGTTTTTTGTGTTATCACAGATGCAGCCTGCTGAGATGCACGGCTCACGGGCACTGGTGAGCATTCTTTACTCTGATCCATCCACTGTATGTCCAGGATACAACCTCTATATTTGGAACAATAAAATCAAACACTGTTTTTTTTCTCCTTGTTGTTGTGTGACTGTCTCAGCAGCTCGGTCCTGGTCCTGGTCCAGATCCCGTTCACAAAGCTCCAGAACAAGTCCAAGGCTCCTCAGTAGTTCCCATCCAGTCTGCCCCGAAATCCGGACCTGCAAAGATTTTACAAGGAGCCATACCATCAGGACACATTCCAAAACCGTTGATTGTGCCCGACTACATAGCGTACGTGCTGCTGAGTTGATGAGTTGTATGTGTCAGGAAATGACAGTGACTGCACAGTCAAACAGTCAAGTACATGTTAATGAAGTGTGTGTATAGTCACACACAGTGCACTGTCAGTGATTGTCTGCTTCCCTCCTCCAGTAAATATCCAACAATCCGGTCCGATGAAGAGCGGGACCAGTATCGAGCTGTGTTTAATGACCAATACTCCGAGTACAAAGAGCTCCACTCAGACGTTCAGGCAACGCTCAAGAAGTTTGACGAGATGGATGCCATGATGCGCGCTCTGCCTCAGCACCCCACCAGCCAGATGGTGATGCACCCACCATATTCCCTTTAATCTTTTTTTCTTACAGAACTGTGACTATGTTTTCATGAGTCCGATCCAGATTTGTTTGTATATTTACAAATGAATTATATCCATGTCTCAGTCACGACCACCTTTAACGCGCTCAACTGGAGATTAAGAAACACCAGTGTTTTTTATTAAGGGTGTTTCTCCATAGCAGCTCAGCTACATATTACTCTATTGTCAAAATAATGGAAATATTCCATGACGTCAAATAGGTACAATGTAAATAGTCCCTATTATACGCATAAAGCTAAACCAAATTGCTGGGGCGATACTGACACATTGTCTCTTTTTAATTTTTAAATTTTTTTGCTTATAACAGTTATCTCATTCGGATCCACTTCATTCAGTTATTACAGTTACTGAAGTCATGGAGATCTGATAGAAGAGTTAACTATTTTTGTAATGTTGATCCAAGCTGATTGTGTGTCAGTACTAAACTACGAGTGTGAGCATGGGTATGGCGTTAGAATAATGCCATAAAGAAGCGAGTGCATTTGATCTGTACAGAGAAGAATAGCGCGCCTGTGCGTGTACGCTTCCTCTAAACGCTCGAAGTTAAAAACACACGCTCTCCTCAAAGGTGTTTTTGACAGCTTGGGGGCGGGGCTGAGAAGTCAGTGGTCTCCTTTCTGATTGGTCACTTTTAACAGACCACCATTGGTTTGTCTGAC
>JAPTHA010000005.1:30011976-30022878 GCA_029814585.1 Gymnapogon annona | reverse complement strand
ACACACACACACACACACACACACACACACACACACACACACACACACACACACACACACACACACATATATATACACAGTAAAAGTGCTCTGATACGAAGTACAATAAACACAGACACACACGCACACACCTCTCTCTCTATATATATATACAGAATATACATATGTCATATACACATACAATGTCCAGAATAATTTACAAATGGGTAACAATGTGCAGTATTTACATGTTTACAGTGTTTCATGTGCGGTGCATGTCTGTGTGTGATGTGCATGTTGTTGCAATATTACAAATTGCAAGTGCTTAATATGGTAACAGGTCAGTAGTATTGTATGTATGTATGTATTGTATTGTATTGTATTGTATGTATTGTGCAGTATGACAGTGTGATGGGGGTGTGAAAAGGCTGCAGATGCACCGACTGAATTAAAACGCTTAGGTTCAAATGTGAAGTCACAGTATGAAGCAGGTTTTGCGTCGTGGTAAACACACTACTTGTCTGCGTGAGTGCTTTAAACAAGATATTCTCGTTTCTCTCATCTGCTCTGACTGTGACTTACCCAGCTGTTCACTGTCCAGTCCTCAGACTTGGTTGTAGCCATAGAAACACTGTGGATTCATTGACACAGTTCGTAACTCCGCCGCTAGATGTCAGCACTGCACCGTGACTGCCTTTAAGGGCGACGACCTCTGGCTTCACTGACCAGTGACATGATCAGACTGAATGTGAAGAGATGGAAACATCAAACACACTGTGAAATATAGGCAAATACATGTAGTGAATTAAAGCTTAAAATGTCCCACCTCCTTCACTGCCTCAGGAAGCTGGGACACTTCCACATTGACCCAACCATTTTAACTTTGTTTTTGTCGTTCTTTCATTGGGTCTGTTTTATCCTTTTTCCTGGTGGTGTGGTACGGTCAAACTTCAGTTTATTTGTCTATTTATTTGTTTATTTGTTATTAGGATCCCCATTAGTTCCTACTGAGGTAGCATTAAGTCTTCCTGCGGTCCTTCAGCTCATAACTAGTACGATACTATACTATACTATACTGTACTATAACGAGTACTATATAATTACTATCGTTACTTAATTATCAATGAATATTGTTGTTATTATTATTATTTTTCATCCATGGACCTGCTGGTGCCACTACTGTTAACCAACGCTAGTACCGTTAATTATTATTATTATAATTATTAATTACTATTCATTATTCATTTATTCATTCACCTTCCAACCCCCTATAATTATTATACAACTGTATATTACTATATAACTCATGATGTCTCCGTATATTACTATTATAACATTAACGGTATAACTATAGAACTGTATAACTATATAATTTTCTATTACTATATAACTGACGATGTTTCTTTATTGATCTTTACTGTTGCGCTCAATCTGTTCTTTTCTTTATTTCTATTTACATATCTATATTGTTAGGAATCGCTCTTATTTTTTTATTAGATTTTGCAGTATCTCTCCGTGTGTGTCTTGTTTTCCCCGTGTGGGACTAATAAAGGTATCTAATCTAAATAAATCTAAACTAAAACCGACACATTTACAGATATGTTTATTAATGTGTGCTGTCCCTGTTAAATAAAGAAACAAATATATAAAATAAATAAATAAAATACATACATATAAAATACATACGTAACTTAGATGGTAGAGCAGGTTGTCTGGTAACCGAAGGGTTGGTGGTTCGATTCCCACTCTCTCCTGATCATATGCCGTTAAAACACTTCACCCACCTTGTCTCCAGTGTCCCTGTGTGAATAATGACCCTGAGTGAATAATGTGTGTGAATAATGACCCTGCGATGAACTGGCGACCTGGTATCGGCTCCAGTGACCCCTGCGACCCGAGGATAAACCGGGTTTGGAAGATGAATGGATGAATGAAGAGTGAAAGAAACAACAATGAAACAGTAAAAGGTGTACAACACTGTTCTCTGCATGGCACAGGTTCTATCTAATGGAACAGTCATGCGATAATATAAAGATAATGATAATAACATTAACGATAATATTACTATCAAAACTCCAAATCTTATCATGTATTCACAGTAAAACAAAGTAGTATTTAACAAAAACTGTGCATAACCTGAACAATTATGTACAAGGTGAAATGACTTAAAAGTCAGTGCAATATTAACAATATTCCCCCTGTTATTAAATATTGTGAGTTATAATGTACAGTACATGTGTAATTGTTAAATTGAAGTACAATATTGTTGAAATTACCCTTATGTTATCAGTTTGTTTGGATTTATTCATACTGCTTGAAAAAGGATAGTTTTTAGATGTGAACATTTTCATCATATAATTTGACATGTTTCACTCTAAAAAACATTGAGAAAACTTTGGAGTTGACTTTTTTTTTTCATTATTATGGTATTATTTTACTGGTTGGGCCCACTTCAGTTCAAATGTACCTGAATGTGGCCCGTGAGTGAAATGAGTTTGACACCCCTGTTTTTTAGTCCCAAGGTGCAGGACACAGCGTTAAAAAAACAGCTTTGTTCCTTTCGCCGTCACTGAGCTCTCCGGGAACATTAAAATTATGAATAGAATATATATATTTATTTGTAATTTATTTATAATTATATTTTTATTTCTCATATTTATAATAACAGATATTTTAATGAATAGAAATATATATTCAAATACATATACATTGCTCTTTGTTGACTCATTTAGTTATTTATCCTACTTATTGGCTGTATTGTTTTATTGTGACTTCACTTTTTGGGTTCTTATCTCTGTCATGAGTCTGATTAGTCAAGTTAGTTGTTTCCTGTTGTAATCTGTCATTTCCTGTCTGGTGTCTGTCTCCTCATGTTTCATCTAGCTTCACTCCCAGTGCCCTTTTCTCCACCTGTTGCCAATCAATTCCCAATGTGAATCACCTGGTGGGCCCTTCCCTTTATATACCAGTGTGTGTTCCCCAGTCTTCGTCAGATTGTGAGCTTCATGCGTTTGGTCTGTACCGTTGTCTTGTCAAGTCTGGGGATTTCTTTGTGTGAGTATCGTTTCTGGTCTAGTTTAGTGTTTTGTATTTGATAAATTGATGGGTATTTGTGGTTTCATTGTCCAAATTGTATTTCCTATGGAGAGAGTTTTGTGTTTGCTATTTTCTAGATTTATGATTTTCCTCATAGAGTGATTTTTGAGTTTGTTCTTTAAAATGATTATTTTCTCATTGTGGGTATTTTGGTTCATTTATATAATGATATTTCCCCTGTCTTTGTGCGGTGCTTTTTGTTAACTATTTATCGTAGAATAAATTGCTAAGTTAACTGTGTATGTTCCTTGTGAACATAAAATAAAGAACCTTTATTTTGTAACAAAGTGGTCTGCATCTGGATTCTGATTGTTGTACAAACCTGTCAATCTTGGCTTTTGTCCCGCATTGTTTTTTAATTTCCTTAGGTTTTATTATTGTGTTGTGTTTAATCGCCTCTTGCTTTTATTCATATATTTGATCTTTTGACTTTTAAAGGGAAATGTCTTATCCTTTCATTGATCGATGCTGCTATACTGATGAGTGCACTGTTATATATAGACTTAGACTTCCTTTATTGTCACTACACAGACACCACAATGAATCTGGTAACGAAATGTCATAGAATTGTCATAGAATTGTCAGCTGATGACACAAATAAATATGGAAAATAGAAAAGTGCACAATTGCTGAAGTGAATCCAAAGCCGTGAGTGTCTGCAGTGTAGATGTGACAACACACACAGTCAATATAAATAAGAAATAAACAAGATGTTCAATGTAACAATGTAACAGTGAAAATGCTGCACATCACTGTAAACAGTACTATAAACAGTGAGAATACATCAGTGTAAACTGATGTATAGTATACAGAGATGTATATACATACTGATGACTTGTGGAACACTGAGCACTTTATGTCTTGACACTGATCAAGTACCCGTCTAATGGGTTTAACGAGTGAAAATTTAATTTAGATTTGAGATGTGTATGACATAGCATTTCATATTTTTACATGCATGTTCAGACTTTTGAGGATATATTTTTGAGAGGACAAATTACATTTTATATATAGTATATATATGAACAGGATTGTTTTTGGGTAAATACCTAATGCCTTTAACTTAAACATTCTAACCCAAAAATCTCTACAAATGTAGATCCTTGGTTGAATAATGCGTCTTTACAGTCATGTCATTGTTTGAAAATGTAATCAAAAGTAAAATCTGTTGTGGTCTGTGTGTTAAGTGGGGTTTGTGTTTTGGGTTTCCTGTCTTATTTTGTTCCTGTTTCATCCAGCGTCTATCTCTTGTTTCAGACAGCTTCACTCCCAGATTCCGCTGCACCTGTGTCACCTGGTGAATTCCCTGTGTATAAGTCTGTATGTCTCCCTGTGTCCTTTGTCAGATCGTTGTTTGCCTTGGCTTGTGAGTCTGATCTAGTCCTGTTCGTCTTGTCTGCCTCTCTTGGAGAATATTCTGAAAGTAAGCATTTTGTAGTCTGTTTGAACTTTGAATCCTAGTTTGACTTTCTAAATTGAATTTGTAATTTTCTAATTGTGCCTTTGCTACCTAGTGTGTGAAATTTTTGTTAGTTTAATAGATTTTCCTGTTGTGGTTTTTTTTGATAAAATTATCTCAAGCGTTTTTGAGCGTCACTTTTTGTTTAAAGATTTTCATAGTAAATTGATTCTGGTGTGTATGTTCTTGTGAACTTAAAAATAAATGTTTTAATTTGGTAATCGTTCAGTTTCTGTCTGCCTTTGGGTCCAATGTCAAGGGATTCATTACAAAATCTCTGCATTGCGGATTTTTTTTAAGCTTTATTTCAACATTAAGCAGTTAACGGCCTTTAAAAAGCCTTAAAATATCATTATGTTTTAACTTGGTAATTCAATGTATAGTATTCATTTTCGGTTTGTTTTTTTAATAAAGAAAGATAATTGTTTGAGATATTTTGTTCCACTTGTAAAAGTCAGACAATCTGCGAATGACGACATCAATATGATTGTTCTTCAGAGTCAGTGTGAGATGAGGTTATTGCCTGAGGAATTCAGTGTGTTTGGGAGTGATGAAAGTGTAGAGGTGAAATGGAGTCTGAGCATTGAGTTCTAACTTTTCCCCCAAGGTTTTCTGTTTTATTATTTGGTTTCACTCTCAGGGTTTTATGATGGAAGTTTCCAAAGTTGCAAACAAGTCAATTATTCAATAAATATCACAATCGTCACTCAGGATCAGAATGCTTTCATAATTCCGAGGTAAATTGCTATCTTGCGGGTGCTTGATGACAGTGTAAAGATATAAAAACTGAGGAAAAAGGGAAACAGAAATAGCAATATTTGCAAAAAACAATGTGCAGCAATATAATCATAATGTAATGTGAGACAATATAACAATGTAATATGCAGTGGTGGACCCTCTAGGCCAGCAAGGTCTTTTCTGTTGGCTTAAATATAATCGGAAATATATATATATTTTTTCCACAAATATGTATTAAATTATTCCCCATGGTCTGTACTCTTCACTTCATAGCTTTCCTAAATTGGTTGCTCAGCTTCCAGCTCCAGGTGGAGATTTGGAGCATGGGGTTTATGTTACTATTCTGTTATTGTTCACTATCATGTGTTGCCAAGGTCCAAAATCTGCCCCTAGGCCTTCAGAAGTGACAGTGCTGGCGCATGGTAGCTTAAAGTGAATGAGAACAGACCTGTGGCGTTAACCAATCAGTTTGGCTTCACTGGGGCCAGCTAGCGGGCCTATAGCGTCAGTGCATGCACTTCTTTTGATTGCATACCCTATCTATCTGTCTAAATGCTTGTCATAGCTAAGAGATCAAAATATACACAACAAGGTACAAGAAGGTAAGAGCAACTTCAAAAACAAGTGTGTAGTTACTGTTACTATCTTATATTATCACCAAAGTCAGTCATCACCTGAACAATCCAATCGTTTTCTGTGATGAGGCGTAGCAGTGGTGGCAGGCGCAGTCATAGTAATCCCCCCCATAATCCCCCGCTGGCTTTATCAACAGATGAGAGCTCTGTTATAAAAGCCCCTTATATGTCTCCACCCCGGGACCACCCACCGCTCTGTGTCACTTGGAAACCACGATAAAAGGCTGTTTGTTCTGAATGTTTTGGGGTTTTTTAAATAAACTCTCCATTTTGAGCAAGGAGTGTGGGATTAAATACACAGTTTCAAAACTCTAAACGATCCTGTTGGGTTTCTATTACAACTAATCCAAGAGTCTGCTGTTATGACTTGGCGTATATATATGATTAAATTTGTAAAAATCAAAGCTTTATTTATAAATATACACACACATGCAGTGTGTGTATATATATATATGTGTATGTATATATAAAGCTTTAATTTTTTAAGATTTGATTAGTCTAAAGTCAGGGGCAGCCATGTCTCAGGTGGTAGAGTAGGTTGCCCAATAACCACCGAAGGGTTGGCGGTTTGATTCCCGCTCTGTCCTGGTGTTGTGCTATTGTGTCCTTGGGCAAGCATGTGAATGATGACCTTGCGATGAACTGCCGACTTGTCCAGCATTACCCCCGCCTTCACCCTTGAGTACCTGGTATAGGCTCCAGTGTATTTCATGTACAGATCTGTGTGTCCACTTGTTGCAGATAGACATATGTTGACCTCTGACCTCCTGAGTCCTACAAGCCCTGCTCGGGTATATAGAGCTGAACCAATGTGGTGCACTGGTAAATTTTCCATGTAATTTATAAATGGTTCTATATCTTATAAAACATCCAACTTTTTTTTTTTTTCATCCAGTAGGTTATTTTCTCCAGGTTCACACAATTGTTGACTTCTTTAACCACATCTTGGTTGGAAGGGGGGTGGAGTCTAATTTTTATTTTCTAGGCCATAACATTGTTTCAGTTATATCAGCAATTATTGCCATTATTTTTTTGGCCCTGCATTTTCCTGTTCCTAGACTTGACTATCTGAAGCAAACCCAGATCACAAACCCATATCACCATTGCAGCCTGGTGGTCCTGGAAGGGGGTCCTGGAAGGGGGACCCTCCCCTCCTGTGGTCCCTTCTCAAGGTTTCTCTTTTCCCCACCGGGGTTTTTTGAGTTTTTCCTTGCCCTGGAGGGGGGTCTAACCAGGGGATGTCGTTATTTAGTACTGTGTGAAGCCCTTTGAGACCTGTCGAGTGATTAAGGGCTATATAAATAAAATTTGATTGATTGATTGGTGCCCCCACAGGCTTGTACTGTAGGTACAAGGCATGATGGGTAATCACTTAGTCCACAGGGTCAATCTGGACTCATCAGATGAACTTTTTTTTTTTGACACATCCAGTCTTTGTAATTTATCAAACTGATGGATGTTGAAAAGATGTGAAGCTACTCGTTGCATCAGTTAAAGAACCTGTTGGAGGGGGGCTTCAAAGAAGAAATGTAATTTGTTTTTTCATTGCCCTGGGTGTTAAAGGTAAATTCCTGAAACAAAATATACCATGTTGGAGAGAGTGTGGATCAGTTAGTGCTCATCATAGCCATAGATTTTGGACATGTTAAAAAATAACCACATTCTGGGAAATAATATGCAGTGAAATGAAAAGAATAGTAAAACGTGACGTACGCTTGAATATTTCTATAATCCTGATGAACACATACATGGAAATGATAAATGCATGGTTGAAATGTTAACAGGGGGTTGTAAGAAAGCGATAACAGGGAAACGGAACAAAGCGGATCCTCCGACTTTAGATGAAAGGATACAGATTTTGGAAGAAATTGAGTTATAATAGAAAAACTGACACACACAGTAGGACTAAAGAAAACCCAGATGGAGAAAAAGTGGAGGAAAAGGAACAATGTATAAAAACAAGGACAGAGACACTGAAGACAGAGAAAGGACACTTTAAAACACTGAAAGACAATATTTTCCCATGAGTTCATATGAATGATGATTTTGTTCATTAAAAAGCAATATAAAGCTACAAAAAAAGTACCTGTCTGAGCTTAAACATATTAAACACTGCAGTTTTAGGAAGGATCTGAATTATTTGCTGAGTTAAATGCATTTAATGACTTTTTTTTTGTCCCAGGCTCTGTGTATTTTTACTTCAGTGCATCCGGTTGTTGTGCCAGTGGACAGTTTAAAAGAAGAATGAGTGTGTATGTATTCTTGCATTCTATATAGTGTTATATACTATATAGTGTATTATATTGTTTTTGCAAGTACTGCTGCTTTTTTTCCCTCCCCGTTCCTTTCTTATTTGTATCTTTATATAGTGACAGCAGTGGAGGGGGACCAGAGTGTTTGTGTGTGTGTCTGGTGACTCTGATGCAACACGCGTGTCCTTGCCCTCTCCTCCAACCTCAGAGGGATTGTTTCTCTCTGTGCTCCTCCCCACTTTCGCTGCTGATACTAAGCTGCAATCAGTTTGTTTATCTATCTATCTATCTATCTATCTACCAACCCATCTATCTATCTATCTATCTACCAACCCATCTATCTATCTATCTATCTATCTATCTACCAACCCATCTATCAATCTATCTATCTATCTACATACCTATCTATCTATCTATCTATACCCATCTATCTATCTACATACCCATCTATCTATCCATACCCATCTATCTATCCATACCCATCTATCTATCCATACCCATCTACCAACCTACCTGTCTGTCTATGTATTTTTTTTAATTGTCTGTTTTGTTTAAATTGATTGCACTGTGGGATGGCTGTGGCTCAGGCGGTAGAGTGGGAGATCCAACAACTGCAGGGTTGGTGGTTTGAATCCCGCTCTGTCCTGGAAGTGTCTGTCCAAGACTCCTTCACCCACCTCCAGCGCCCGTACACTGGTGTATGAATGATCCCTGGCAATTTGTCCAGGGTTACCCCCGCCTTTGCCCATGAGCACGGGTGTTGGACTCCAGTACTCAAGGACCAGTATCTGTTATACGTTTTAGATGTTTCCCTCTTTATTAACACCTGCTTCAATGATTGATCAGCTCATCACCAAGCTCTGCAGAAGCATGATCATGATGCAATGGCACCCAGGTGTGATGGAAAGAAGGAAACGTCAAAAACATGCAGGACACCGGCCCTCATAGCCCGGAGTTCAACACCTGTGCCCTTGAGTATCTGGGATAGGCTCCAGTGACACCCCACCGCCCTACCACACACACACACACACACGACCTTAGGAAGGATAAAGCGTGTTCAGAAAATGAATGAATGTTAGCATTGCTGCTGTTTGCTTGTGGACACAGGGGTCAGATAAGGCCGTTGTAGCGCTTTGGAACAGAGACACCAAAGGATGGGTTGAATCTACCACAGCAGTTCATGCTATTGTCGTGTATCCCTCCAAAATTATAATTTTAAAAAAATCTCAGGAAGAACATTTTATGCATTTAATGTTCTACACTCTGCACACCTCTTTGTGCCGCATCTCACCATCAACTTAGAAGGCAAAAAACAATAATGTCATTTGTTTTCAACTCAGTTATGCATATTTAAAAAACTCAAAACTCAATGTAAATGAGGAACCATCCAAAGTGCTCTTCTCTGCTGTGGTGTCATCTTTCTGTCATCCATTAGAATATTCAACGTGCGTTTCGGGCTCAAGGTGGGTTACTGTAGGAGTTAACATGCGGTCCCGTTTTAACATCCCAGTACAGATCTGCACCAGCGTGGGTTTGATTATTCTCAGTCAGATGTGGGCGGCCGTGCATCTGCCGCACCAGGAAAGATGCGCTCTGGCTTTAACCGAGAGTGTGTCTTTGTCACAACATCCCACTATTGAATAAAACCTCAACTGGTCAGTGCAGAATAGAGTAGGGTTAGACTTCATCACAGTAAACTGATACTAAGCTGCCTATCAGATTAGACTGGCGTTGCCCGTGTGCTGCATTGTGTCTTTTGACTGTGTTCGTCTCATAGAAGTACTTTATTGATCCCAGAACCTGGGAAATTTGTAACAGTAGCATCATAAAACAGAATAAAATACAATACACCATAATACAATATATGCAAGTAAATAAACAGTAAGGTGCACAGGTATGTTTGTCTCGTCTGTGTAGAAGTGTGACTGGAACATGGATGTTATCTGCTGCCTGATATTCACAAGCTCTTTAAATGTTGTTTGTTCAAACGTTAATTACAGACTGACCCAGATCTTAAAATTAATTGTGTTATGAGGGGAAAAGGTCGAGGTTACTAAGCGTATTCACTACATTTACCCCAACCCCCGCACAAATTCCCCTCGTACACATATTAAAATATCACAGTCTTCGGTGCAAAGGTGACGACGTAGGAATGTGCCTGCACACACACACCCATAAACATCTGTCACTGTTCATTTACATGCATGCAGAGAGACCGTCTGCTAAAGCGTAACATCTGCTTGTGCTTTCAAGATAGATTGGAGTTTCGACACAAACACTCATCCGCTGAGGCGTGTCTTCAGTATACAATAATAGAAACTTCTGCTTTTATCCACCCTTCATGTGGAATAGACCAACTAAAACAGTCAGCATCTGTATATAATACCACTGATAGCACTGGTCCACATTTTATTTTCAAAATTATTTGTCTCGGAGATTAAATGTTCAAAATCTTGTATACTTTAATATGCATGGGATACAAATGACAAAACTGATGGTTAGTTGATTTTTTTTTTCAATGCATATGATGAAGAGCTATTGATACATACATGCATATAAATATACATATATACACACACATACATAAGTATATACGTGTGTGTGTGTATATATACTGTATATAGTGGGCAGCCGTGGCTCAGGTGGGAGTTAACCGAAGGGTTGGGGGTTCGATTCCCGCTCTCTCCTGATCATGAGCCGTTGTGTCCTTGGGCAAGACACTTCACCCACCTTGCCCATGATG
>JAPTHA010000005.1:29995741-30011876 GCA_029814585.1 Gymnapogon annona | reverse complement strand
TGGAGCAGACCCCGACCCCTGGAGGATGGTGGTCTGCCCAGACCAGTTGGGGTCAAAGGACAGGGAGAAGGAAGAGACAGAGAGAGAGAGGGGGAAAGAATGAGTGGGAGGGGTGAGTAGTGGGTGGTAGAAGTACATACTGTACATGTAGGACTATTACAGGGATGATCAGCAGTTACAATACATCGACTAATGCAAAGACGTGATGGGGGTGGGGGGGTAGTCCTGTTGACAATTGTAGACTGGTGAGCCTGGAGAGGTGCTGGTCGATGGCAGATACATAGAACGTACAATGGACACGTATGACCAGTTGGTCATCGATTAGCCAGAAATCAACAAAACCAAAGAATACAGTTACTGTAATGTTAGAGCAGCCAATCTGTTGATATCATTCTGGACAGACAAACTGACCCAAATCAGACAGTTATTTTCATTGTCTGCTCATCTGTTGATTATTTTATCCTGTCGGCGAAATATTAATTTTTTTTTTTAGAAAATGTCATATGATATTTTGAACCCTATACCCTAATCACTTCTTTCATGAAAATAAAGTTTAATCCACGTGTTTCGGACAGGTATTTATGGCAGCGAAACCAAATCTTTTCCTGTTTATGGGCTCGAGATATAACCTGGTCAACAGCAGGGGTGTCAAACATGCGGCCCGGGGGCCAAATGAGGCCCTGCCAAAGGTTACAATCCGGCCTGTGGGATGGATTTATGAAATGCAAAAATTACACCAAAGATATTTACAAAAATGATGGTTCAGGTTCCGTGGGCGACCGTGGCTCGGGTGGTAGAGTAGGTGGTAAACAAAGAGTTGGTGGTTCGATTTCCTCTCACTCCTGATCATGTGCCGTTGTGTCCTTGGGCAAGGCACTTCACCCACACTTCACCTGAACTGGTGTATGAATAATAACCCTGTGAAGCACTGGCGACTGGTCCAGCCCCCCCACCCCCTGCACCTTCCCCCCCTGGGGTGTCTGGGATAGGCTCCAGTGACCCCCGCGACCCTGCAAAGGATAAAGTGGTTGTGGAAGATGGATGAATGAATGAATGGAGAATAAAAAAAGACTAAGTATCTTTCTCTTTTTTTTTTTGCCCCGGGTTGATTGTGCCCCGTCGGTAAAGCCCCGGGCCCCAGCCACGACCCCTCAGTTAAACCGCCACTGCAGTGACCGACCCCTTAACTTCATCAAACTACATTTCCATAAACTCCCCGGGTTTGTTTGTTTTTTGACGCTCTCTGATAGGCTCCAGCCGGTGAACTTTTTAGCCTCTCGCGCGCCTCTGTGCACCGGTCGTTTAATGATGGGCTCGTGCGCTCCTGTGCGGCTCCGCGGGCAGACGGCGGCGCGCGGGCGGACTGCGGCGACCTGTCTCTTTAAGTTGGTGTCCAAGCCGATTACCGCTGATCTCCGTCGTGATTCTGTTTTCACCGTCTGTTCCCGGAATCTATTTTCGTTGTGCGTTGCTGACGCGCACAATAGGCTTTCTTATTTCGATACGTTTCAGCCGCGAGCGCCCCGCTCCTCCGTCGTACGTCTCGAGCGTCCGCGAACTCGCCGTTAAAGTTTGGACCAATGGGCACGCGCTGAAGTCTTCCGTCTCCCTGCGGCTTCACCTCGGTCGGACATCCCACACCGAAAGCCTTCACCTCGGTCGGACATCCTACAATAAAGCCCCGGTCTGTCCAGTGTGATGTGCGCTGCGCCGAGGACACTATAACTTTTTATACCATGATAAGCCTGGATTACCTTTAACGACAAACGGGAAAAAAAAACGTTAACCGTTTTCGCTCTGGGTGCGTAAACCAACGGTGACGTCCGAAGGTACGATGTGATGCTTTTGGTTCCGAAGTATAGACACTGAATCTGAAACAAAGTCGCGTAAAATGCAGAAGAGCGTGCGGTACAATGAGGGACACGCGCTGTATCTGTCGGTGGTCGCGCGCAAAGAGGGCACCAAACGGGGCTTCCTGAGCAAGAAGACCGGCGAGAACAGCCGCTGGGCCGAGAAGTACTTCGCCCTCTACCAGAACGTGCTCTTCTACTTCGAGAACGACCAGAGTGCGAGACCCTCCGGTATATACCTGTTGGAGGGTTGCACGTGCGAACGGACACCGGCGCCCAAGGTGTCCGCCATCAGCAAGGAGCCCACGGAGAAACTGCAGGTGCGTGGAGGGACGTCCCGGTCACACAGCACACTTAGATCAGATTCATCATCACGGAAATGTATTGCACAAAAGTACTATTATTATTATTATTATTATTATTAGTTGGTAAGGCACCGGGCTGGTGCATAGGGGACCCGGGTTAGATTACCGGGATGAGCGTCCAGTGGGTTGTGTCAGGAAGGGCATCCGACGTAAAAACTCCTGCCAAATCAAATATGCCAATTGGATTCGCTGTGGCGACCCCGGAAGGGAAAAAACCGAAAGAAATCATCATCATCATCATCATCATCATCATCATCAGTAGTAGTAGTTTAGATTCAAGATTAATTTGTTGCTATTTGTGTGGGAACACATAGGAATGTTTGTGTGGTCACTCCTACGGTCAGATACAAAGACAAATGTAATAAATACATAAATGAAAGAAAATGAAATAACATACACTGCAACAAGGAGGAGGTCATTTGTATTTGTAATGTGTTTCAGTATCGATATAAAAAACATTACCATGTAAGTATTATCTGCTCTGTTACCTATGGTTACACTAACATGAGTTAACATTTATTTTAGTTAAAGTATTATTTATTGTTTATGAGCTGACTTTGTGCTGTACAATTTTGTGTTCTAAGCTGCTGTGAACAAATGAAAAGTAGCAGGAAATATAGTTTGTAGTTTATTATGAATGGGTACAGGGGTGGGATTTAAAAAAAGTTCTCTTCATCCCACTCCCTTTCAGGCATTTTGTTTTGTGAACTCTGAATTAATTATTACATACTTTTTGGAGGGTTTGATAGTTGTTGAAACAGCGTTATTGGTAACTACTACTGAATGTAACTGCCTGAAATGAATGAATGAATGAAAAGTAGTTTATTTGAAAGGAACACAAATGGTCCCCTATTTCATTGTCAAAACAATTTTTTAATTTGACATCTTCAATAATTATCATTATTATTAATAGTCGTAGTTTAGATTAAGTATCAGTAGAAATTAATTTATTGTTATTTGTAGTTTATTATTGTGGTTTAGATTAAGTATCAGCAGAAATTCATTTAAAAGAAACACAAACGTTCCCCTATTTCTTGGTCAAAATTTTTCATTTAAAGTCTTTAATAACAATTATTATTTTTATTATTGGTCGTGGTAGTCTTAATTCAGTATGAGTAGAAACTAGTTTATTTGAAAGGGACACAAATGTTCCTCTATTTCATGGTCAAAACAATTTATCATTTGACATCTTTAATAAATTATTATTATTAGTAGTAGTAGTTTAGATTGAGTATAAGTAGAAAAATTGTAGTTTATTTTTATTATTAGTTGTAGTTTAGATAGAAATTAGTTCATTTGAAAGAAACACAAATATTCCTATTTCTTGGTCAAAACCATTTATCATTTCACACCTTTAATAACGTTATTATTGTTACTAGTAGTTATAGTTTATATTATGAGTAGAAAGTTTATCTGAAAGGAGTGCATTTCAAGGAGCTCACTTTCCTGGTCAAAACAATTTATCATCATTTGACATCTTTATTATTGTTAGTAGTAGTAGTAGTAGTTTAGATTCAGCATGAGTAGAAACTAGTTTATTTGAAAGGGAAACAAATGTTCCTGTATTTGTAGGTCGAAGCTATTTGTCGTCATTTCACAACTTTTAATAACAAACACACTTGCCTAAAGAAAAAACATATTACAATTTTCATTCTAGATCTAGTTCAATTAACTTAACACATGCTTTTTAGAATTAAATTAGGAGTATACAAAAATGATTTATACAGTACCCCGAGCAGTATAAGTACACAAATGATAATTAAAAAGAGCCCCTGAATGATCTATTGCATACTTCCAATACTACTTTTACTTGAAGTATCCATGTCAATATTATATAAGAAAGGTTCTGTAATTGCTACATGCTCATTATTTTTAGAGTGTAGTTGAGCTCCCTTTACAGTACTCTCCACCATTGCACATATGTCACTTTGATAAAACATTTGTTTGGATGTGTTATGGTGTGGAGCTGAAGGGAAATAAAGATGCGGTTTCCATTTATCATTGCTACTCGTGGTCCACACACAGGTGTTAATTTTCAGCACATCTCTTGAGTGAGTTGGGTACCCTGATCAGGAATCACTGGATGTTAAAAACCTGTGAAAAACATCACCTTCTCTGGTTTAGAGCGAAATTAGATTAGGAGGGAAATCATCTGCTTTCTTTTACATTTGTAATCATGTGTGTCATGATAGAGTAGAATAGTCTAGAACTTTATTGTCACATCGCCACAAGAACAATGAAATTACAGTTTAGCAGCTCTGTTCCTTTAGTAGCCATCATATAAAGTGCAGAAAAAAAACTAGATAAAAAATACAAGTAACAAATATATGCACTGTACAGGAACAGCAGGAAGCTGTATATAAAAATATAACTAACAGCTATAAGTAGTGTATAATTATCGCCAGGAAATAACTGCTGTTCTCAATTGCAATAATATATATATATTTTAAGTGTTTCTAAGCACTTCTATACATTTGGAGTGGATACAACAGTGAATAATTTCATTGTTATTGTGACGACAACAACATTTTATTCTAATCTACAACATGTTGAGTCAAGGTGCATAATCAGAGATTGTCATCCTGGGATTGGATGAGTATTGCACATTTGTTAAAATGAGGGTGGTGGTTGTTCAGTTGCAGGCGAGGCGGGTACACTTAACTGCTTGTATGTTCAACCGCATGATAATGAAGTCCTCCTTATCCTAATTCTTTTGTGACCTCTGATCCTAACTTTAAATGGCCCATACTTCAGTGTAATGAGGTTGACGTCGGTAGAATGTGGATGATTCTAAAAACTTGTGTTTTGTTGTTGGAAAGTGATTTTCCTGTGACGCAGACACACAGCCGTTTAACAGTGAAGGCTGTAATTTATTTATTCATCCCAAAAAAACTGGATCATTCTCCGACCAGTATACAGGTTACTTGGACCAGTTGGCTGCAGTTCATGACGCTGTGGCTGCGACTGTGTTGATAAAGACAAAGCGCAGATGTGTTGCCGTATATTCTCAGCTTCAGTGTCTCTGCTCACACGTTCTGCTGAGGTGAGAATCTGCATAAACACACGAGGCAACTGCTGTGCAGGTTGATACATTTTTACACTGAAGATGACGATGCTTAGCCTGCGTGTGCATTTGTGGGTTTTTGGTTCCATTTTAAACCCTGTCGGCAATGCAGATAGATTATCATCCACATCTGGACAATTTTGGCATTCTTGTGGGTTCAAATAAATTTTCACAAGTGTTTAAAGATACTGCACTTTTCTGTTATTTCACTCAAAACCTATTACAAGAGCAGCATGTACTTAAAGGACCCAGTCATAGCATCTCCATCAGGGAACGAAATTGCATCAGTCCTTTAAAAAAAACCCCAGCTGTTTATAATATGACATTCAAGTAGATTTAATTATTGAATTGAATTGATTGATAATCTTTGTATTATGCTGCTGTGTGTGAAATTTCCCCTCGCAGGACTAATAAAGGTGTATATACCATGCTCAAAAACATATTAGTTGATGATCGATAAATAATTTAATGCATCCTAAAATTGGCTGCCAACTGCCTATAAAAGAGAAAAAAGAAATGACAGTCAAGTCTCACAATGTTTATCATTGAAAATAAGATTGAGAATATGATAAAACATTTCTGGAATTGGGTCCAGCTTTTAGATCTTACACATAGGACTAGGGCTGAACGATTTCCAGAAAAGAGTTGTATTGCGATTTTGATTTCAACCACGATTTTTTTTTTACCAAGTTTCAGTGCATATTCATTCAAACATTGAATTCAATAAAGCTAATGCAAGAATAAAAACTAAAGTCAAGAGATTTCAAATGCAGGACTGTTTATTAACATTTGGTGCCTGAGGAACAACAGTCATAATAACTAAAGCAACAAAATGATTGTACTTTTGCAAAAGAACTTGCATAAGAATTATTAATTCTAATAAACAACAATGTAGAGTAAAAAATAAGTCTTATCTTTAAAGAAAAGTGCAAGGATGGCTCATTGGAGCTATCTGATGACCATGAACATCAGCAGCAGCTACAGAAATACTGTACCCACAAACCTGGACTTCTGTTTCACACCAATTAGCAAGAGGACATGAAATGTAATGGTAGTAAAAACAATAATAATAACAAAGCCTATAAATGACCCTTAATTGTCCTCAACTAAAGATGTCAAAATTGTTATACATAACGTCTGTTTTAGTGCGGCCTTCTTCTTCCAGCTGTGAGTGAAGACCACAACCATCTGCTGACAAAGTCTTGTGGCCCATTGTCTGGGGAAAGACATTGACAAACACATGAGTATTAAAGTCTGAAAAGCCCAGTATGGCAAGGATAGTTCATAACACAATATCAACATTCATTCATTCATTCATTCATCATCCAACCCGCTGAATCCTTTGCAGGGTCGCAGGGGTCGCTGGAGCCTATCCCAGCCACATAGGGCGAAGGCAGGGGGGGAAGACCCTGGACAAGTCGCCAGTTCATCGCAGGGTCATGCAATATCAACAATGTAACAATATTATAATAATAATAATAATAATAATATCTGTTGTCATATTCTATTAGTAAAGGCTTCAAAGAAAAACATTCAAAGGGGAGAATTCCTTTGTATCTCTGTGTCCTTGTCACTCACAGTTGAACAGAGGGAGTGTTGGGAGACTTCAACATTTACCCATCAAAGGGTTCATCTTCTCAACCCGTCTTAAAATGCACATCATCCGGGTGGACTAGTTCCACATTTGTATAGGCCTACTGTAAACATGTGTTCTTGAAGCATTTTGCATAAACTTCAGTGAAATTCATGAACAAATGTTGAATACAACGCTGCTAATGGCGATAGTCTTTCTATGGCGTTTGTCATGTTACAGTAGCATTGTGCTAACAACAATTTGTCACTAACCACCCTTTTGACAACACACTTGTCAGTGCTTTTTTGCTCTTAAATTGTGTCTAAGTGTTCCCATAAAAAAGTCCAGACCTACTTCAGGAAAACAAATTATGATTAACTGACTTTAAGGGACAGGGAGGGCAGTGTAATGGCAAAGCTTAGCTCAGCGAAGATACAAACATAAACACGTGTCTGTACTCACCGATTGCAAGATGCAGCTGGTGTCCGTCACACCACACGTTCATCACAGCGCCTGTTTCTGATCCTCGTCTGTGGCTTCGAATCCAAAATACTGCCAAATGACCGACGTGCTGTTTTGCTTTGGTATCAAATCCCTCGGATCTGCTTCTGCCATGTCTGAAGTTGAATGAGCAGCTACACTGATGGGAGTGTAGAACACGTGACCTGTCCACACGCAAAGGTCCAATTTATTTATGTTTAATGTGCAGTTTATTCACGCTATTTATTTTTTGTACAGTATACTCGTTTCATTGTTAGTTAGCTACCTGACTCAGGGACATGCACAAAAAATTCCTAAGTACCTCTGTTTTTTTTAAACCTTGATGAACACAAACAAATGGCAATAATGTCTATTTTATTCTATTCTAGCGCAGCGCTTCATAGCAATTCTAGCAAAATTAGTATTCTCTCACTTTCTGCCACTTTGAAGTGTTAAACTGTTTGAACCACATCACACTATGGGGGTGTATGAGAAACACCATATTACAAATTAAACTCGACCACAAATTCATTCATACGTTGCCCAACACTTCTGCCTAACAGTTTTATTGTACTGTAGGTGTATTCTATACAGTTTGCCAATAATTAAGACAGAAAAAGACACAGACAAACCACAGGGAAATCAAGTCACCGTTTCCTTCTCCTGCTCATGTGGTTTGACAGTCTGAGGGAGAGAAACTGAGTCAATCGTCTCTATCTTACGATCAAAGCCTCTCTGTCTCTTACACTTCCTCAATGGCAGCGAAGGAGGAGGCTGATGTAATGTGGCAGCCCGTGTAGTGTGCCAGCCTTGCATTAAAGCCACAGGGGAGGCTGCCAGCACTGTAGGTACTGTATACTCCTCTGTGGTGAGTACAGTGCCGATGGTCCGCTGGTGAACCACACAGGACATTAAGGCTTTTAACGCAGATCACACAGGAGGGGTTTAACTGGAAAGGTTTAAGCTCAAACTTGCAGCTGCATCTATCTTTAAAACGAAAGGCAGTGACACTTAGAGCAGGTTGCTGATGTGGCAGATGTGTGTGTTGCCAGCTGAAGCATAGCTAATGCCCAGTCGAAAAGTAACCAGATTCATGACACTGTTTGATGCCAACATAATGAAGTCCACTCCGATTCTGATGACGGGTTTCATCTAAGGTAGCGGACAACAATGAAGTCAGATGAAACACCAGTGGGGATCAAAGTACTCTTATATAATTGATAACTGGGCTCTTTTGATGCCCACTCTCTTTGCAACCACTCAGCCACTCTTGGCAAAATGCATAATCAGTCACCTGAATCTGATGATGAGTGTAGCCATAATAATCTTCTTCATTAATGTTTTTTTTCTGTTGTCCAATACATTGCACATCACCATAAAAACAGAGGAATTGTTTTTGGGTTGATGCAGTAGCTGCTTTGAACTGTTTCCTATGTAATGTCTTCGCACAGGACGTTCACACAGGAAGATAAATGCCGTCAAAGCTAAAACTACTCAGAAAAGAACATCAACATCACTTCATTTAATTTGTTTAGCGCAAAATATTTGAGAATGCAGAAAAAAAGAGGGAGGAACTGACTATTCTTCAGAACCAGCATAGTGTGAAACGTAAATGATCTGTTGAGTGTTAATGTGGCTGTTGGAGTGACGTCGGTTTGGTTTCAGCATTGGAACAGACACGTAATATATACAGTACATAAACACAGGGTTAATATGAACACATTATTGTAAGGTCTTAAGTCTAGGTCTTAAGGTATAAAGTATTGATAAAGTATTGATGAGATGAGATCTTGTTAAACATGTTTGTGATACAGACTCTTGGATCATGTCAAAGCCCCCACACACACGTGCATATGTATATATATATATACTGTATATGCATATCTCTTTGAATTAAGGCTGATTCTTTTCAGAAGAACCATAAAATAGGCTGTCATTCATAGGTAGGACTTCAGCTGAATCCTGAATATGCATCATTTTCTTCATTGCCTTCTCAAACGTGCTGCTGTGTTTCATTCAAAATGACACAATAAAGTGACGTTTTGTATTAATTCATCTCACCACTTAATACAAATGCCAATGTGTTTACTCCTGCTGGCAACCTATCTGTAAGTTCACAGATAATATGTCTTATGTTGCTGACTTATATTAATTGGCATTTTTCCACAGATAATTTTAAATCAACATGGCATGTGACATCTTAAGCCCTAGGTGAAAAAAAAATCCCAAAATGTACGTATGTTGTGCTTTATGTGCAATACCAGAAAACACGAGTTACTGGATGTAGTGTTGGCTCTGTTTAAGTGGGCTTAAGTGAAGAGTAAACATCCTATTTTTTTCCCCCCAAATGTTTGACTAACAGATGACAGGCTGATCTGGCTGCTTAGTGTTGTGAGTAGTGACAAAGGCCTTAAATAGATAAATGCAAGATTCAGTAAACAGAAAAATCCAGCTAGTTCCTCACAGGGCTGACACAATACGGACGACCAACCATTCACATCTACAGGTGATTTAGACCAATTAACATATTAAAGTGCAGGTCCTTGGACACTCGGACTAACCTGGTATACCCATTGGTTACCCACATAAACACTGAGATAACATGTAAACTCCACACAGAAAAGCCCACCCGGCCCACCCAGTCCAAGAGTCACTCACGATCTTCTTACTATGTAGTGCATTGAACTGGTGTTTTTATTTCTGAAGGCTGGATCCTGTGGGCTTCGTCTCTGCTGCCCATCCTTTAGCTTTATGCTAATGGTGCTGCCCACTATATAGGCTACTCACCCATGCAAGCAACAGGCTACCTGACTGATGTGTTTCCATGGTGACGAGGGTTGAGTTGAAGTGGTTTATGTACTGTAGCACAGAGAGTAAGTTGGAATTAGAAGGGACAGAGGTGCAGTAAAGTACATAAGGTGGCTCCAGTGACAGAATATGGAAACAGAGGTGGTCTGGGATGATAAGGAAAAACACTAATGATTGGATGAAAGATGAAGAAGAATCATGTTTGTGGGTCTGTATAAAAGGGTGCTAGTGCTCTCAGAGGCTGCTGTGTTAGACTAAGCAGAGCATCCTCACTGGTCCTTTGGCCCGCAGACAATGTCTGAATACCAACTCAACACTGCTGCACCTCACACACACTGCTACACATGGCTGGTACCTGAGCTATTTGTAGCCTCTCTTTACTGTACACCATGTCTGTCTGTCTGTCTCCATCTACACAATACTGTCAATACAATTTCTTAGCCACAATTATCCCACACAGTATAAACACATCAGTTTATACAATTCATTAGTAACTGTAAAAGAGATAATTAATGATGTTTGAAGGTGATTAGTTTCCCGAGTTATAAAATATTTTACGCCTTTCCATTGGGAGTTGTAAAATAATGCAGCTATTTTATAGAGCAAGCTTTTTGTCGACCACCATTTCTACATTCCTGTCTCCTTTCTTATCTGAGTTCATTTTTGTCCTTGATGATAAAAATACTATTTATGTGTTATTATTATTACTGTCCATCCATGCCCTGATTCTATAATATTTTTTCTCTGCTTTTGAATGAAGCCATTTGCTACTATTGCTGTGTCTTGGCCATAGTTTCTGTTCTTGCAATAAGTGCTTTTAAATCCAACCCATTCTATCCCATCCACCTCCTGCCTATTGAGGAAAGACAAAGACAAGTAATTACCTCACTATTAACTATGTTGGTATTAACTGTATTTATGATTTTCATAAATCATTTTTGATTTTCGTAAATCCAATTAATGGCAACATTGCAGCCATACTGTTCAGTACCGTGAGAGTAAATATCTGGTTATTTAACAAGAATGGGAATATTTGCATGGAAATATCCTTAAGAACCAGGACTTATGCAAAATAAGGTACATCAAGTAAAAAAAAAGGATCAAAATATTAACTTGGAAGAGACAAATGGAAATATGATACTTTAAAATGATTTTAACTTAAGAATTTTTTATTATACTTTTTCTTTCTGCTATAAGAGTTATATGTTTTTTTTTTTAACATTAGAAGTGTTAGAAGAGTCTATGTAAACATCCCATCCATGTCATCAGGGGTTATTTCTTTGTGAGATTGAAAAATAAGAGATCCTGAGTCACAGACTTCAATCTCAAGAATCGAGCTGACTTTGTGCTGTTTGTGAGTGAAAACGAGGTGAGGCGATTCAAACACTCTGACATTGTCCTTCATATTATGGTGTGGTGTAACTGATGTTGAGTCTCGCCAACTGAGTCTGTGAGAGAATCTGTCTGTCTGTCTCTCTGTGTGTCTGTCTGTCTCTCACTCATTGTTATCCTGTAGCTTAAAGTAGGTTTGTGGTTGGGGAAGCCGCATTAGTAATGCAAGGAGCTGTACAAGCCTTGATGGTTATGTAAACCCTCCCTCCCCCCAACACACACGCACACACACACACACACACACACACAAACAAGCCCTTAAGCCTCTATTTGGTCCATAGTCGGTACATGCTAGCAAGTGTCTCTCACCCGCTTATCGTTACATCATTACGGTATAAGCCTACTTTCTCTCATAGATAACGTCACAGGAAAATGTCACATATTGGAGCACAATGAAAATAAATATGCATTCAAAAGTAGGCATGATTAATGATTCTCTTGGTAGTGTTCAAGTTTGACTGTTTTTCCTGCAAGTCGGAAATGGTTAAACTCTATAAACTGTAAGCTCTATTTTCTAAATTACAATGACCATCAGGGTATCTTTGTTTTAAAATTTAAATTTTACGTGATCTCTTAAATACCAATAACATAATGTTTCATTTCCTTAGAAGAGGATACACAAAATTTCAAAACCTTCCATGAGCACTCATTCATTCTAAAATCATTAACTGTTTCTGCTGGTCTGCATTCAGATTGTATTTGGTAGGACAGGGCTGTCAAACATGCATTCCTAGAAAGGGTTCAATCTGGACCACAGGATGAATTTAAGTGAAAATTACACAGAAGACAAACACTACTATGTTCTATTGTATACTATTATTCTTGTAACTAAATGTTTATAAATGCACTGCGATCCGTAAGTTGTAATAAAGATATGTAAATGATAATAATGATTTTTCTTAAGGAAGTTCAGGTTGTTCATCGATGATATTTGCATATTCACAGATTATTCGCAATTTTTTTGAAGGGATAGTTTGCAAAATAATTTTTGTACTAGAACAAAGAGAAAAAGTTGGGTTTGTCATTATTTACCAGTTACAAGTTGCTATTGTTTTACTGGACTTTGTTTGGCTGTATGTGACCCCTGAACCAAAATGAGTGTTATATCTGTGTACTTAAAAACAAAATACAGCAGAGTAATGCCACAGAACTAGTTTTAGACTAATGCCAATATATATATATATATATATATATATATATATATATATACACACGTAAAGGAATAACTTTACTCTAGATTTATTCTTACATGTGAGGAAAATATGGAGTAAAGGTGACACTCAGTATGTCAGGATTATGGGTCAAGTGGAGTTTGTGTAGTGTTTCCTGTTTTGTTTTTGTTACTTCATGTTTGTTCAGCCTCTCTCTCTCTCCTTCTGTTTCTGATAGCATCACTCCCCAGAACCCCTCCCACCTGTGTCTTGTGTCTAATCGGCCCTGATTCTCTTCACCTGGTGCTTCTACTAGTGTTTAAAAGTCTGTGTGCTCCCTTTGTCAGATTGTTGAGTGCCTTGGCCATTGAGTCCGGCCATCTTGTATTGTCTCCTTTAGAGAGTTAGTCTAGTAAGTATTCAGAGTTGGTTTAAGTTTGTATTGGATTATAGTCGTTGTTCTAAATTTAATTTGTAATTTCTCAATTGTGACCTTTTGCCACTTAATTGTGATTTTGCATTATAGTTTTCTGATTATGATTTACCTGTTGTTGGATTTTTTGTTAATTGGTATTCATGTGGTTTTTTTTGGAGTCGTCTTTCATTATATTGAATTGTTAGTGAAATTGGATAGGTGTTGTATGTTCCAAGTGAACTACAAATAAATACTTTGTTTCTGATAAATCTTGATTTTGTCAGTGTCTGGGTCCATCGTCACAGTGAGTTCATGACAGAGTATTAATCAGTTTGTGTTCAATATCAGCCTAATCTGTGGCCCATCTATTTTTGAGTCTCCTGTTGTGGCCCAGTTCATATTTTAAGACTAACTGATGTTCAGGTCTTTCATTCTGTTCTCAGTCTGCGGCTGGCGGCTCTGTTTTTATTATTATTACATAACATGTTTGTGGTTGTCTTTTGTTAGACTCCAGTGTCTCCGTTGTTGACTTCTCTCTTTTGATTTGAACAGTAACGGTGCTGTTCATCTCTGTGTTTATTACCATTAGCATTAGACTGGATCTCTGCAGTGAACGTGTGTGAGATGTGATGAATATTATATTATTGTTCAGGATTGTGAAAGAACTATTCTGGATGCAGTTAAGTCTGTCACTAAGAAACATACATTATGGATGATGTTCAAATGCACTGGTTGTCGCTTACATGTTGTGTACATAAAGCAGGTTGTGGTAAACAAAAGGATACTGCGGGCTTCATTATTATGTGATACTAGTGTCCATGTACACTCTTCTGAAACGCATTCATGCATAAAAAACAAGGAATTTGAGGATGTGCATGCTGTTTATATATATTTTGATTGAAATATTCCTCTGACTCTGACAAGGATATATACATGTAACATATGTGTGTATGGATACTCAGAGATGGATCATTAAAATGACTAAATTAAGTCACTTTTTAACCAATTTGGCTTATAGTAAAATTCAGGGCTGTTATCCAAGTCGAGCAATGTATTTTGTGATATACTAATTTTGCTCACGTAATAAATTATGCATTTAACGCATTGTCAGTGTCCCTGAGGTTTGTCAGAGCTGACAGTTGTGTATGGATGTCTCAAATGCGCCGACTGGGGCTCCACTGGTTTGAACAGAATACATAGGGCTGGTGAAAGCTGGGCTGGTATGGAAACACTGATGGCAACACCTAGTCTCACATGGGAATTTCGTGAAAGAGGTGTGCCAGGCTTTGATAATAGATTTCAAATAGATTTAAAAAAGAAAAGAAATCATGAATATTTTGGGAAATTTCCTGGTCCAAGACTTGACAGGGCGACTAATATAAGTCACTTAATGAGATCATTTGGCAATAGTGAGGCGCTGTTGGAGGCAGTCGATCATACTATGACACTGTCACTTGTTGCTGTTATAATGTGTTTGGACAGGGTGAGAGGACATGGCGTTGTGTATACATACTGGACATCTAGGTTACATCCCAGAGATACCAGGGCCCTCATGGGCAAAACGACCCTCGTACAAATATCCAGCCACTAAAACGTATTTTAAAAGGATGTTTTATTATTACTATGCATTGTATTAATACAATACACATTAATAATAAAACAACTTTTTTATAATCATTACACCACACCCTGAAGGGAAAGACCAGGATAGTGACTCCAAAGGGGGCAATACCCTTCTTAGATAAAACATTTTATAGTTGGGGGAGGGGGGGGGAACACAAGGATCAGGACTAGAGCTAGGTTATTTTTGTGGTCATTTATTGTATTCATACCCCTAAAGTATCCATAAAGGGTTTTTTTTTGTTTTGTTTTGTTCCACGTATCAAGTAGTCAGCTGACTATCAATTCCTAAAGCCTTTGTTGTGTGAGATTATGAATGTGATGACACATTTACGGAGCTTTGAGCAGATTAATCTACTGCTGATAATACTGACTGATGGAAAATACCTGATATATACATATACAGTGTAGTTGTTCAGGTTTGTTCATTAGTGCTTTTTGGTGCATGTCATCAAATTCTTCCTATTTATTTATTTTTTTGCAAGGCAAGAGAACAACATTCACTTACGCAGTGTCCATTGGATTTTGGCATCGTATGAGGGAAACGCATAATCTGATTAAACTACTATGAGCTCCCTTTTCTTTTGCCAAAATGTTTACATGACATTGGATAACTGAGGTGAAGTCACATAAAGGTTTCATTAAACCACAAGGTTACTCATTATTCAACATCAAGCGTCATTTAATAATCCATACATTCCAGGGCCAGCAGGCTAATCAAAAATGGACTGTAAAGCACGTCTGCCCGTTCTGATCTCATGATTTGTTCTGTGAATACCAGGAAAGGCTAAACAGCAGCAAGGAGTGCAAACATTTAACCTCCCACACTTCAAGCCATGCTAGTGTCTTTCAAGATGAAGTTGAACTGAGGGGTTTTGTTTCTGTCATTTTTAACACAGCAATACTTCCTGATTATTTTTGGCCACGATGGACAGAAGCCTTTGGAGCTGCGGACCGAGGAAGAATCTGACTGTAACGAGTGGGTGGAGTGCATCCAGCAGGCAAGGTAAGAAATTAAGATTTAACTGCTCTGCTACTTGTTCCTTCAATATTTATTGATGCAATTACACTTCATGATTATTTGATGAGAAAAGATGAGAGATGCTTTTAATTATATAAGGTGGTTGTTGAATAACTTGTGAGGACGCTTGATCTTGATTTCTTTTTATGCTGATTTGATGTAACCACCATGTTTGTTCATATTTGCTTTATCTGAGAGTGTGTGTGTCTGGTAGTGTGCGTGATTGTAGACGTGTTCTGCTCGCAGCGGTTCACATTTAGGTCACTCTGGTGCTGTATTGCTACACTGATTACATCACAGACTTGATCTTGCCACTCGACCTCCATTTCTCTCATCTCTCTCTCCCCCCCCCCCCCCCCTCTCTCTCTGTGTGTGTCTGTCGCGATCATTCCTATT
>JAPTHA010000005.1:29984365-29995641 GCA_029814585.1 Gymnapogon annona | reverse complement strand
GTGTGTCTGTCGCGATCATTCCTATTTTCTTTCCATCATGTTGGAATTGTGTTCCTTAAGTTGACATTTTGTATTATTACACATGGAGGGTTGTGGCATTTCTTTAAGATGATGTCCAGTATTGTTTCTGATAAGTTAGTCATTTAATTGTCCCACTCGGGGGAATGCACACTGATGATGCTCTGTGTGTGTATGACAAATGTTTTAACTTAGTTACTCCGACATCATCATCGAGCGTGAGATTCTGATGCAGAAGTACATCCACCTGGTGCAGATCATGGAGACTGAGAAGGTCGCAGCCAATCAGCTTCGCACTCAGCTGGAGGACCAGGACACTGAGATTGAGAGGCTTAAAGCTGAGGTATGCATGACTGCATCCATATCTGCGTGCACATGCATGCACACATAAATTCGCATAACTGATGCGCACACACACACACACACACACACACACACACACACACACACACACACACACACACACACACACATATATACTCCGTTTACTCTTAGATGAAGCACATGCACATCAAAGCATGCGAATGCATCTGGCATGATCGTGAAACACTGAAGTTTGAAGCGCATGTTTCTTTTAAATAAAAGCACAGCAGGGCTCCAGTGAAACCACCTCCATTACTTCCTTATCATGCAACACAACGTTTGTTGTTTTGAACCTTGTGAATTTTTTATCGTCTGTGCCAACATACTCACATAGAGACTGTTGTTGTGCCAGATTGTAGTATTGAATAAAACCAAGGAAAGGATGCACCCTCACCAGATCAACCAAGAGGAGGAAGACCCCGATATTAAGAAGATAAAAAAGGTAAAGGGATGGTTTAACATGATAATGCACATGAATAAACAAAGACAGTAGTACAAATACAGTAGAACAAAGACTGATACCTAATTTACTGTGGATGTGCAGGTGCAAAGTTTCATGCGTGGCTGGCTTTGCCGAAGGAAGTGGAAGATCATCGTCCAGGACTACATCTGTTCCCCTCATGCAGAGAGCATGAGGAAAAGGAATCAGATAGTCTTCAACATGGTAGAGGCAGAGACGGAGTACGTCCACCAGCTTTCCATCCTGGTGAACTGTTTCCTTAGGCCACTCCGAATGGCTGCCAGCTCTAAGAAGCCCCCCATCAGTCATGACGACGTCAGCAGTATATTCCTCAACAGGTGCAGTTTTATTAACATTCAAGTGGGTCACTTAATTTCTGGAAAACGTTTTACTACATTTCAGTGTCAAAGTGATTTGAGATCAGTTCTACTCCTACTCTAGTGAGACCATCATGTTTCTGCATGAAATCTTCCACCAAGGTCTGAAGGCTCGAATCGCCAACTGGCCTACTCTTGTTCTAGGTGTGTATGGAAGAGCTTATAGTTGAATAATCAATGGCTTTTTGTTATGCATTATATATTATGTTAAATGTTATGTTCTATATTGTTGTAATATGATTTCATATGAAAATTTTTAACATGTGTTTTAAATAACGATTCAAATAATTACATGTTGAAAAATATTGCCTTCCTGCATTATGTGTATGACCACATCAGAGAACAGGCACCAAGACTTGTGTCTGTTTTCTCTCCACTAATCCAGCGGACCTCTTTGATATCCTGCTGCCTATGCTCAACATCTACCAGGAGTTTGTACGTAACCACCAGTACAGTCTGCAGGTGCTGGCAAACTGCAAGCAAAACAGAGACTTTGACAAACTGCTGAAACAGTACGAGTCCAACGCTGCTTGTGAGGGCCGAATGTTGGAGACATTCCTCACATATCCAATGTTTCAGGTAGCGTTCACATTATTTACTCTGACTGCTATTCACAATGTGTTCTTGTCATATTGTCAATGACAGCATTGAAAATTAACCGCTATTTATAAAGATCTATACCATGGGATTTGATATTTACCTTGTGCCCTTACATTTACCTCAGAGTATATGAGATTAAATGGATTCTTTGTTTCCCCTTTGAGGCGATTACCACGAAAAAAAATCTGTCTTGGCATGTTTTAGATTCCACGTTATATTATCACGCTTCATGAGCTGCTGGCACACACGCCCCACGAACATGTGGAGCGTAAGAGCCTGGAGTTTGCCAAATCCAAGCTAGAGGAGCTGTCAAAGTAAGTGTGTCTGAAATGTTAGTCTCTAAATTTTGTTGAAATTGTATTGATAATAATGACGACTTCATGTCTTGCCAGGATGATGCATGATGAAGTGAGTGACACGGAAAACATCAGGAAGAACCTGGCCATAGAGAGAATGATTGTAGAAGGATGTGACATTCTCTTAGACACGAGCCAGACCTTTGTGAGACAAGGTGTGTCCAGTTTGCAACGTCAAACGTCTCGCGTCCAAGGTGTAAATGGAACATTCAGTTGAGGTTACCTTGTACTCACTACTGCGTCCCGTTGCCAGGCTCTCTCATCCAGCTGCCATCCAGCAGTGAGCGGGGCATGCTCAGTAAGGTCCGTCTGGGCTCCCTGTCACTTCGGAAAGAAGGAGAGAGGCAGTGCTTCCTGTTCACCAAGCATTTCCTCATCTGTACGCGGACATCTGGAGGAAAGCTTCATCTCCTCAAGGTCATCCTTGCTCGTGCACAGATGTTAATGCAACTGCACATTTGAATAAAAATAATACATTTAAAAAAAATTTCCCACATCCACAACAAATTATCGTTCCATTAAATGTAACTGTTTCCCATATAATTGAGAAGTCTAATATATGTAATCTGTAGGTATCGCCACTGACTTTTTTTTACCTTCACTAACAGCAAGGAGGCACATTGTCTCTCATAGAGTGTACTCTAATTGAAGAACTTGATGCCAATGATGAGGACTGTGAGTATCACGTCGTACCAAATTACAAACAACATATCCTAATGTCTATTTGATGTTCTATTAAATATCAGGGGCTCACAAAGGTGTCTTTTTTCCCACGTGGCAGACAACGCAGCAGGTCAGGGCTTCAACCATTTGGAGTTTAAAATCGTTGTAGAACCCCCCGATGGTCAGTCCTTCTCCGTCGTCCTCTTGGCTCCTTCCCGCCAGGAGAAAGCTGCATGGACCAGTGATATCAGTCAGGTTAGCCTGTGGAAATCAGTGATAAAACTATAGTATGGTGAAGATTTAAACTAAAAATATTACAAATTTAAAAAATGTGAATCTTTTACTCTGGTTACCCTGGCAGTGCATTGATAATATCCGGTGCAATGGCCTAATGACCAGTGTGTTTGAGGAGAACTCCAAAGTTTCTGTGCCACATATGATCAAGTAAGAAAAGATACTCTGATTACATAAAATGTTTCAGATCTTTTTGGTTTTTCATTCACAGTATCTTTACCTCATTGTTTTACTTTAAGATCTGATGCCCGGCTGCATAAGGACGACATCGACATTTGTTTCAGCAAGACGCTCAACTCCTGCAAAGTCCCACAGATCCGATACGCCAGCGTGGAGCGGTTGCTGGAGCGGCTGACTGACCTGCGCTTCCTCTCCATTGACTTCCTCAACACCTTCCTCCACACATACAGGATCTTCACCACAGCAGCCGTGGTCATTGACAAGCTGGCCGACATCTACAAGAAGCCGTTTACGTCTATACCAGTCAGGTATGCATCATCACAGCTGAACACTTTTAGCTACTGCAGGTACGAGTCATAAGTAACATTGTATGATGTCAGCGTCTCCCTGTGTTTCCTCTACTGGCTTAGAAGCCACACAGAGCAACGACAAAAAGTTTATCCCTTCTTATCAGGAAGGAAATAAACTAAACACTCTGCCTTATTCCTGAATTTGACTCAACTTCACTCATTGCTGTATGGCAGCAGCATCAGCACAAGCAATTGCTGCGTCTTGGTTTTGGCTTGTAATCCCTCGCCATGTTTTTGTAATCCAAGCTGAAGGTGACAGAGAGATGGGGATAGAGACCATTATACTAATCCACCCGGCTCGTTTATGATTGAACAACACTTCCTAGAAGTTCAGATGTGTGAACTGACTGCGTATCACACTTCACAGTCTGACAGCACAGACTTATCTGCTGGTTTTTTTTGTCTTTGTTGAACCTAGGTTGAATCTGTGCATTCCCACCTTTGTGTGTAAACAACTCTTTATTATTATATTAAATTCATTCATTCATCCTCACTTTTCCTCCTTTTCCTCATGTGACACTTATTCATGACAGTCTTCACTCCACCTTTTCATTCTGTTGTCCTCCACTCATCTCATAACTCAACTCACTGCCTCCTCATCCATATCTTCCCCTCCACTGTCTTTTCTTCCTCCTGTCACTGTCCCAGGATTGAGCAACATTCATGTGATCGTCTGTCCATCATGTCCCTCTGTCCTGACTACAGTCTGAAGATCACACAGCTTGCACTGGACCAGTCCAAGTAAATACAATCAGTGGGACTAGTGTTTCACTTTGTACTCATGTGTCAGAGACGGGACAAATCTCATTGTGTTTCTCAGGTCCCTGGAGCTGTTCTTTGCGACCAACCAGGGTGCGTGGGGAACTGACCCCTTAAACAACAAATCGCCGAGGCTGATTCGCAAGTTTTCCTCCCCTCCTCCTCTCTCCATACCCTCTCGTACCTCCTCCCCTGTCCACAGCCGCAAGCTCTCCCTCAGCTCACCTGTCGGTGGAAAAGCAGGAGCCTTGGACCTGTCTGCCACCCCCCTGTCCTCTGCTGCCAACTCCCCCACCTCCAGTCAGTGTCCCTCCATCTCCTCTCCCCCTCCCAGTTTAACCAGGCCCCCCTCTGGCTTTTCCTCCCCCCCACCCACTGCGAAGCGCTCTCCCAGCCTCCCCCAGGCCTCTGGGGTGTCTTCTCCACCCCCCATCTCCACCAAGGCCCCTCTGGACCTCAGCCGTGGTCCCAGCTCTCCAGAGCTCAGCCCAGCTGCAGGGGACGACATCAGCGGGGAGCTTCCTCGCATCGACGCCTTCTGTGGGAAGCTGAGACGCAGCATCCGCAGGGGTACAGAGCCAGAACACAGAAGCATATGATTCACACTCTGTCGTCCCATATGAACATCAGCCTTCATCAAGGCCAATAGTCTGCTCTCCTTGTTCCACAACAATATTAAACTACTAACAAATCCATAATCAATCTGAGCCATTGATTTCACAGACTGTTACAGTACTAAACAAAGACTGTAATTTGTGCCGTTTAAATTTTTTTTCTTTTTAACTGATTTTTAACCCTCACTAAAGTTACATTTCTAGCTTCCTTGGCTGAGGAAACTATTGAAATTAAAAGCAGGTAAATCATTACTGTTCTGCACTATAGAAATCACCCTAAATAATCCTGCTACATTTATTTATTTATCACCATAACCGTTAGTTGTCCCTAACAGCAACCTGCCAATCAAAATAGACAAGGGAAAGAGATGCATAAATAGGTCACCATAACCCAACAGAGGAATAATCTCATTCTTAGATCACCATCTGTTTACAGCCGACAGCTTATTCACCATAAAAACAGCGGCGGAGCACTGGGTCACAACATATGTGACAACAAACTATAGAAGAGCGAAAAAAAAAGGACAGATAAATAGAGCTTTTACATGGCAGATAATTGAGTCTCTTTATTTTTTATACATATATTTTATTTTGATTTTTCATTGGACAATATTCCAATTACATTCATACACTGTGGGACAACATTCCCGATCCCCAATGCAAGGGTCAGAGACGGCAGACAAAACCAAACAAACAAAAAATCTAAACAAAGCAAAACAAACACATAAACTAGGTCACCACATATGTGACAACAAACTGGAGAAGAGCAAAATAAAATGGAGAGATAAATAGAGCTTCTATGTGGAATCTACGTGGCTACATGACATGGAGTCTCTCAAGTGGAAAATTACATATTGAAATGGAGAGTCATCCAAAACAAAAAGACGGGAAACTAACTGCAACATCTGTACAATCTATCCCCTAAAATGTATATTTGATCGGCTGCCATAATAAAAACTTAGGAATAAAAACTTCTGAATTTATATTGTTAGATTATTAACATGGTTGCAAACACTTTACAAGGCATAAATAAAGATCAGCAAGTAGTGGTAAATTAATTCTAATACTTTACTGCAATGTTTCAGACTTTTTGTTTGCCAAAGTCACAAGGTTCATTGATAAAGTGTGCAGCACATCCGATATTTTGACTCCCTTTGATTTGTAATTAGCAAAAGGAGGCCGCAAAGTAATGTGTAAAATACATCACCATTTACTCCCGAATGACATTTAAGATATCTGGCAATATGAAGCATCACCCTCTGCCACTTTAATATCCAGTGCCCTCAACAACCTCACAGCACATGTCACATCAGCACCTGTGGAACCAGTGTGGACAGCTGGTGATTGTATAGTGAAATGATAAAGTAAACAGTTTTCCCAAAGGCTTAGTGTTGGTAAGAAGTAGGTTAGGACTGACGTACTGGAGAAATGGGTTTTTCAAGGGGTGTTTGATAGATTTTGAAAAACTTCCCTTGAAACTTCCTGCATTTAATCAGTGACTATTTATATTTTTTAGGATATTTTTATGAGGTAACGTATACTGACGGTGTAAATGGTAGTGCATTGTTACTAAATGTCAGATATAGTTAATGGATGTAAATGGATGGAGACATAGGAAGCCCAGTGGCCAATAACCTCTATGGTTTCATAGTAAATGTGCTGTCACTCCCTGCTTTTTATGTTTCTGTGATATTTCTCATGTATTGGTTACAGTTATGGTTTTCATGACGTACAAAGTTACATTTGTATACTTAACGCTATTACATAACAAAGCTTAAGGTGCAAACTTCTGCCAGAGCCAATGGTCTTCTCTTCCTCTTTTGCCATAATAAACCAAACAATAAACCGCAAATGTATGTTTTCGCTCTTACTGTCAAGCAGATAACTGATTGTTACCATGGTAATAGAGATCTTAGTTGGTATTTAGTTTTTTAATGTATGGGAATGGTCATCATCCCAAGGCTACTCTGGACTTTCCTGTTTAAAGTGTAGAATAATACATTTTCTCCCAAAGTTAAGGACTTTGCTCTTGGCTCATTCCCTACACACTCCAAGTTTTGACCAGTACTTTTTTTTTTTTTTGAGAAACAGAAAAAACAAAAACAAAAATGATCACATATATCCCTATTTGTGGAGGTAATAAAAAAAAGGTAATTTGCAGTAACAACCCTACAGAGATGTCCACCAGTCTGTGCTGTATCCCTCTGCGCTGTGGAACACCCTTAAATCTCAGAGGTCATTTGCTGTCACAGCCTATAACTTTACTTGTGTTTACCTTTCGTAGCTGTGCTCGAATCTGTATCGCTGGATAAATTCATCCCTGAATCCTCAACCAGCAGCGAGGCAGGCGACATGTCTCCCTGCCGCTCACCTTCCACGCCGAGACATCTACGCTACAGACAGAGCGGAGGTACAAACACACACACATCGGAACATATGCAGGCATCTGTGGCTGTTGTTCTTTCAAGTGCCATTTTCATTGCATCTGATTTTCTTCAGTGACACCGGGGGAAAACTCTCGCTGCACAATGTCACCGGCCTCAGCGTTTGCCATCGCCACTGCCGCCGCCGGACACAGCAGCTCCCAGAGTAAGCACAAGTCAAGACCATCCACAAGCACATATCTCTGACTTTTTTTAACTTCTAGAAATCAATATTTAATAGTTTCTCAAGGGCTACTCAATGCCATATATAGCCACAAATTTGACATGTTACTTTTTTTTTTCTAGCTTTCACTAATTCAGACAAAGCTTGTGACAAAGAATTCATCATCCGCAGAGCTGCTACTAACAGAGTTCTTAATGTGCTGCGTCACTGGGTGTCCAAACACTCCCAGGTAAACACACCACTCACACCAGCCCCTATCCATGAGTTCCTGAGGAAGCACCTGCACCTCTGGACTCAGGTCCTGCAGCCTTACACCTCCAGCAGGCCCAAAGCACCCGTGTTCTCCTGTGGCTTTGTTGTCTTTACCCCCTGTGTGTTTCCATTCTTGTCACTCTTCTCTGATAGAGGTGCTCTTTGCTCTGCATGTCTTTTCTCCCACCTAGGACGCACACAGAAAGGTCAGCATCCTCCGCAGGGATGCTAAAGGACTATCATTTTCACATAAGATTATATAAGATACTATTTTTGTACCTAGATGTTGTTGCCTGAAAAAGGGAAAATTTAGTGACCTTGTCCCGATGATGAGAAATTTTTCAACTGTGTTTTTGCTAAAAATCTGTGCCTTTCATTCGTGTTGGTGTTAAATAGTGACAAAACCACTTTTTTGTCCTAAAAATTTCAATGCTATGTGGAGATGATCATTATTTTGAATGAAGTTGTTCATTAAAAGTAATATTATCGACTTCATGGTAATTACGATGCTTAAAGTTTTACTTAACATTAGACCGTATACTTTACAATTAGTGCCAATTTCAACAAAACATCCAATCAGTCTGACATTTCTCTTTTATTTACCGTAAATATTGCTTATTATTATTTTCCTTTGCTTTGTTGTAGAAGACATTTTTACCTCGTGAACCAAGGCACAAATGCAAAATCAGTGTACAAATGTCCTCTAGGGGGCAACATTTTGTTTGGCTGTACAACTTATATGCATGGTCATTATACTTGATAAATCAAAAATAAATACAATGTTAGCATTAGTTATTAAAGCTAATGTGAAATTGAGCTATTTAGTGTACCTTTGGTAATGGTAATAATCTTGTTACTATCAAGGACAGTAAGTCTAGTCCATTTACATTAAAGCTTAACAGCTTATGTTGCTTTACTACATCAAATGTCAATCAATGCATTTGAATGTGTTTGCTCAACAGGACTTTGAACTGAACAGTGAGCTGAAGATGGGGGTCATCAGTCTCTTGGAAGAAGTGTTGAGGGATCCAGATCTGCTGCCACAAGAGAGGAAAGCAACAACCAACATATTAAGGTACAGTTGGCCTCACAGAGCACAATAAAAAAATGCCCGTCTACCAGTGAATTCTATATCACAATATGATGAGTGCAATGTAGAAAACTGAGCTTTATGTTGTAACGGGTGGTCATTTTCATTCCAGTGCTCTTTCTCAAGAAGACCAAGATGATGCTCAGCTGAAGATTGAAGACATATTACAAATGGTCAGTATTACCACCTGTGGCACAGTATTTGACAGGAAGAATTACATTTTTAAGTAGTGAAGCAGTTGTTAAAATGATTTATCTCTGGAACAGAAAAGCTGCCCCCTACTTCACTTCATTGTGGTAAGAAAAATATTCTCTGTATAAAGAACTCCCCCTCCCCCCCCTGAAATCCACCAGTTGTGCACAGTTTTGTGGTGATTTCTGTCACAGCCTCGCTCAGATACCTAGATCTGTAGCCCAAACTCCACTGTGTGAACATACTAGTGACTGTGTAGTGCTGTAATTATGTGTATACTTGTTTAAGTGCATTGAAATTCCAGTACATACATTTCTATATTAAAGTGTACACACCCACTCCTTTTGTGTGTTTGTGTGTGTGGTTGTAGGCGGAGAGTCCTAAGGCAGAGTGTTTCGAGTCTCTCTCAGCCATGGAAATGGCAGAGCAGATCACCATGCTGGATCACATCGTGTTCAGAAGTATTCCCTATGAGTGAGTACATCATCCTGCACATCATGAGTCAACTCGCATGCCCAAGGTTGAGAGATGTAACATATTGTCTTCAAATCAGGATCTAGCATTGGATGTTTGGAAACAGAAATAACCCTTCTGTGATCACAAATGATCGCGGAGCAGCTACTGTGTCCATATTTTTGGATGCAATACAGGATTTTGTTTATAAATATATTGATTTCTAAGAAGGAATAATTAATTATAGATGAAAAGGTCCATAGGTAAAAATCAGTCAATGTGGAGACACCCAACATACCTACACTGACAGTGTTGCTGGAGATTAGTTTGATTTTAATTTCAGTAAAATGATTCTTTCTCAGATGTAAAATCTGGACTTAATAAGCACCAGATGATACCTCTGGTTTTTGAAAGGTTACAGAAAAACAGAATCAATCGAGGAGAACAGAAGTCCGAAACATTGCTTTGGGCCTTTGACAGATAAATTAGGCAAAGGTCTAGCCTTTCTCTGTCAGACAGTTGCTAATATCTGGCTACATAATAAACCATTTGTATTCACAGTGAATGGATGAACAGTTCAAAGGCTATGTGTGTGTCCTCACTAGATATGCCAGTTCACTTTAATTAATTTAATCTTGTACAGAATCTAAACATATCCAAGAGTACATTCAGCTGGCATATCTACAGACATTGTGTTGGGATCAAACTGGCACAGTGCAAGTCTAACTACTGTGTGTTCCATGTTCTTTTTCTGATCCGTGAGTGTTTTGTGATCGACAGGGAGTTTCTCGGTCAGGGCTGGATGAAAGTCGACAAGACAGAACGGACTCCGTACATCATGAAAACGAGCCAGCATTTCAATGACGTAAGACTCAAACCCTGTGTTTTTGCACTGCACACTGAAATGCTCTGTTTTTGATAGAATGTGCCACTTGTGGTAAGGACACACACACACGAGTCACCATTTAATTTAGTCACAGTGTAATGGGGCAGCACAGCGTAAAAACACAGGCTTCTCTATACTAGGACTGAAGTGTCGAGTCTGCGTCGCTTCCGTTTTGAAGAGCCGCTGTTATGTGGAAATGTCATATTTGCCGTCTGGTCTCCCTCTCATCCCCCTCTCCACAGATGAGTAACCTGGTGGCTTCTCAGATAATGACCCACACTGACGTGGGCTCCAGAGCCAGCTCCATAGAAAAGTGGTTAGCAGTGGCTGATATCTGCCGCTGTCTCAACAACTACAACGGGGTGTTGGAGATCACCTCTGCCCTGAACCGCAGCGCCATCTACAGGCTGAAGAAAACCTGGGCCAAAGTCTGCAAACAGGTCACACACACGTCCTTAACAAATGGGTACTATGAATTAGGGCATTAACAGAAACGTCGACTAGTCAACAAGTTGACTCCTGTAGCACAAGTCGACTTAAATTTTGGAGGAGTCGACAAGTCATGATAACGTCATCACATTGTCAGCGGAGGAACAACACGGACACACGGCTGTCCAGCAGTTAAATTTAAAAGAAAACGAGTCTTTCAAAAAACGAGTGTTTGATGAAGTTTCCAAATTTGTTAAAAAGAATCACCCAGAAAAAATGTTGACTAGTCGGACTATCGCTCACTATGATGATGTTTGCACATTTTCGAAGGAT
>JAPTHA010000005.1:29932821-29958055 GCA_029814585.1 Gymnapogon annona | reverse complement strand
TATATAGTAATATACAAAGACATTGTGGGTTATATAGTAATATACAGTTCTATAGTTATACCCTTATTGTTATATAGGAATATACAGAGACATCGTCAGTTATATAGTAATATACAGTTATATAGTTATACAATTATATAGTTAAACCCTTATACCCTTAGTTATACCCTTATTAAGCATATATATTGTGTATACTGTATAATCCTAAAAAAAATCCTCAAAATACATAAAAAAGATAACATGTATGTCATATACAGTCTCTGTATACAGGGCCACTGAAATTATCCACACATTTTAGTGATTAGATTAGATTAGGTTAGATATACTGTCCTTTCATCATGTATTTCAACTGTATTTTTTTTCATCGTTTTATTGAATGATTGATACTTTTAACCGTATTGATGCTTTTAACTGTATTTTTGATGATAATTGATGCTGTCCGTAAGGCGACCTTGAGTGACCCTGAAAGACGCCCAACAAATTAAATGTATTATTATTATTATTATTATTATTATTATTATTATTATTATTATTATTACTATACCTTTATTCGTCCCCACTTGGGGAAATTCCAGAATTGGTCATTTTTCTTGCATCTGAAGTGTCAAAACACCAAGGATTGGTGATAATTGTACTCAATTCAAAACACAATATCCATCAGTTTTGGGTCCAGTATTACACAGTGGTATGCTGTGGTTATGTGGATTCTATTTTTACACTTTTTAAATCAGGTTTATGGGGTTTAAACAAAGTACATTTTTTAAAACTGCGCAACAATGGAGACACTGCCATTATAAAATAATATAAATAAAATTAAAAATAATACAATTTCTAAAATCATGGTTGACAAAAACTGATTATGCACACAAGTCTGTCCCTCTTAAGTGGTTTATTTAATTACTGATACTTGTTAAACTATGAGGAATATTACATAAATATATCAATTTTGAGATTAATTACCCCAAAGTCAAATGATTTACCAACTGGACTAGTACATGGGGGACTGGGGTTCGATTCCTGCTTTGTACAAGAGCAATGAACAGCATCCAGTGTGGGTCCTTGAGTAAGACCCTTCGTGCTACCGCTTACCTCATTACCATGAGTGACAAACAAATGATTGACATGCCAGCCCAGACATCGCCCAGCCAAACAAGGTCAGGTGCGAGGGAACCAGCGCACCTTGATGAAAAATGGGCCACTGGAACAAGATGGAGATGGGTGAGATGCGAGAACAAGGCTATTTTGGAATGCTACTACTCGATCAACCATAGTCAGAGGGGTTACATGCAGAGAATGTGCGATGAATGGGTACTTTGAAACCCACAATTATGGTTCACCACCAAACAACTAGTAGCTCAAATGTTCCAACATCCACAAACGGCAACTACTGTCACAATTTGAGCTTGACGAGGTACAAAACACACATGGCAAGGAGGAACCAAGACAGATCATACCAACTCCTCAATCAGACAGTGAGAAGGAAGCTTCAATGATTACGTAACCGATAACACTGAGTGAGGCAGGGATTGACCTGAAAGATAAGATCATGACAAGAATGAAGTCTAGGCAGCTCCGACACCGATTACCATGGTTAAGTGAAGTACCATCTGAAAGTCTCCTGGGCCTCATGTACAAAACATGCATACGCACAAAAACCTGGCGTACGAACGTTTCCACACTCACGTTCAGATGTATCAAGAGTGAAATGATCGTGGAAATGTTCACTGTTCCATGACAGCTTCATCGTTGGCGGACGCACATTTCTAGTGCTGTTGATCCACTGGCAACACTTAGAGGTGATGATGGAAACTGTTAATAATGTGAAAAAATGTTATTCCTCAGAGTAATGTGCACGTTCAGAGATACACACATGAACAATTATGACACGCCATCGCACTGTAACACCTAAGAACCAGACCATGGTGCTGATCCTGCCCGGAAGACCATTTGGGTGATAAATGCGTGATAAATGCATGTAATGCAGTTAAAGTCAGTCGGAACATTTAAAAGTCAGTCGCCAGTTTTGTAAAGAGGCACAACAACATACAACTGCAACAATCCAACATATAACAATCCAACATATAACTGCAGGGTGTAAGATGCTGGCAGGGAAGGCTTACATGGAACTCCATAACCAAGTGGCTGGCATAGTGTACAGGGACATCTGTGCGGAGTATGGGCTGGAAACAACAAGGTCAAAGTAGGAAACGCCTCCAAAGGTGGTAGAGAATGACTGAGCCAAGATCCTGTGGGACTTCCAGATAAAGACTGACTGGATGGTAATAGCAAACCAACCAGATATCGTTGTGGTGGATAAAAGGGCAGAGGAAAGCCATTGTAGTGGATGTGGAGATACCAAGAGATGGAAACATCCAGAAAAAGGAACATGAGAAATTTGAGAAATAACAAAGGCTCAGAGAGGAGCTGGAGAAGGCGTGGAAAGTGAAGGTAACAGTAGTGCCCATGGTGATCGGAGCACTAGGTGCAGTGGCCCTTAAATTGGAGGAGTGGCTAAAACAGATCTCTGGAACATATATATGTTCCAAGGATCATATAGGGCTTGAAGGACTTATCCTTCAAGCCCTGCCAGGGTATATAGATGAACCATTGTGGTGTGGCTGGTAGTTTATAAATGGTTCCATATCTTGTAGAACATCCTATTTTTTTCTTTTCATCTCAGTTATTTTCTCCAGGCTCACACAACTGTTGACTTCTTCTAACCATATATTGGTTGGAAGAGGGTGGGGTCTAATTTCCATTTTCTATCAATGCATTTCTAAGTGATTGTCAACAGAATTTCAGTTTCAGTTTCTTAGCACACGTTGACAGTTTGAGTTTGGTTAGATTCACTAGTAGACAGACTTCAGGGTCCAGTGGAAATATGACCCTATGGATATTCCATAGAGCCGCCCACCCACCCCACCCCCGACAAAACCCCTGCAATTTAGAGCACTGCCAGGTAGAATGAAGGACTACGCCTTACTCATAAACATCACGGGTGTGTTAAAAATAACACAGCAGGTGTTACAGAAGTGTGGTCTCTATTTTAACAGTTTTGCGTGTACTTACAGAAAAAGAATAACTGTGTCACAGACTTCAACTGTTTGTATTTATTTGGGACACAAAAAGGCAAAGACAATTTGTTTTCTTTTCAGCGATTAAAAAGATGAAGATGAATACAACTTTTATCTCAATAAAAAAAAGTGTAAAAGTGTGTGGGCACCATGGCAAGTTAATGTACGGCCAGCCTTCAGAATATTCCTGTCCTATCTCAAAACAAATGAATGTGAAGTTTGCAGTTTGTACGGAAACCCAGTACACAGTACAGTCACATCTAAAAAGCACTGGCACGGTCAGTGTAAACAGGTCAGGACAATGAGGACATCTACTGGTCAGGTGAGGAAACATGCCACAAATTGACGGTTGTTGCCATGACATCAACCAATCATAACGCTTCTGAGATACAAACAACATACAGAAGCATAGGTGTTCTTTAGTTTCGCATTTTCAGTACAAGGTGTTGTCGTATAAGGGAAGATCAGTGATGTAGTCCTCACCAGACAATAAAAACTTCATGAATACAGAAAAAAAACACCCGCAATCATATAAAAAAGTTTTTTTTATATAGAAGAAGGAGGCTTTCAGTTCCCTAAGAACAGGGTATGGGGAGTGTAGATAAGGGAGTTCCTGAACGCCTCACAACCGAAAAGAAACCCTGTTTATTAAAGTTATATCTAATTTAAAGTGTTGGTTTAAAAGTTTGGGCAGTGACTCAGAATTATTTGCTTATAAATGCAATTTATTTGTTAAGTCTTAAAAATGTAGAAAATATTTGCTGTACATGTGAAACAGGCACACAAATAATAAGGAAGAGTAAGAGTAATTTGAACAAAGTCAGAAAATGAATTTCTTATATCTCAAAGTCCTTGTTGTTTTAAACGTCTCATGTCTCCACCTTGAGTGCTTGCTTTGTTCAGTTTATTTTTGTTCTTTATTTTTTAGAAGTATCTTGCTTCCACACTGTTACTAAGTTTAACATGTCTTGATCTTTTGGAGGAATGTGTTTGAATTATTCTCAGAAGAAGTTGTTAGTGCTCCCTCTGTTCGTGCATTCAAAAGAGCTGATGTTTTAAGGGCTACTCAGTTGGACATGATTATAAAGATCTGGTCAGCAATCTAAGCAAGGAGGAACTAATCAAACTAATGTTTGTGTTCCCAACTGGAGAGGATGAAATTTCCCCGAGTGGGACGAATAAAGGATTCTAATCTAATGTAATCTAATGTATTGTATTGTGTTGTATTGCATTGTGGTGATTTTTATTGTATTGTAGTGTACTGTATTACATTGTATTGTACAGTGTTGTTGTGTTGTACTACACTGCATTGTATTGTATTGTGTTTCATTGTGTTGAATTGTATTGTATTGACCTGTTGTATTTTATTGTATTGGGTTGTGTTGAATTGTATTGTATTGTGTTGTATTGTATTGCATTGTATTGTACAGTATTGTGTTGTTGTACTGCACCGCATTGTATTTTATTGTCCCGTATTGTATCGTACTGTACTGCATTGTGCTGTTATACTGTACTGTGTTGTATTGTACTGCACTTTACTGCACTGTAACGTATAAGAAAAACACAGTGAAGCAGCAAAGATCACCCTAAACAAACGTGTAAACAATTTCAAAAGTAAGTTAAAACGTCAAGAGTCTATGCCCACGCGACCCACGCGTTGTGTGGTTTCGACGTTATAAAATGACACAATTAGATTCGGCATGCTTTAAACTTTTGAGAAACAAGTGTTGTGTCGGTGGCTCGACCGGCGCTGCGGGCTTAAGAGGAAGCCCTCAGCGGGATGCCTTGCTCCAGCGGCGCGGATCCTGTGACCTCCTAACAGTCTGTTCAAGATGGCGGCCGGAGTGCCGAATTCACACATCTCCAAATCAAACTAATCTCAACAGCTAACTAGGCTGCTCCAACAACTTCAGCTGCGTTCGGTCGAGTATGAGAAGGCGAAACCGGCGAGGACTGTTACTATTCTGACATGGGAGACGACTTGTAATTTACCGTGGACGACGTCGGAGTTATGGAATAAAACTGTTCCTGGTAAGGGAATTTCAGAAACAAGACCAGGTTAAACCCACCGTCGGGCTACGTTGCTAGCTACGTTAGCCGGCTAACACGACCGTAAAGTCACAACTAAACAAGCTAACAGTAAGTTCGGCACGCGCACACCTGCTATTAAAAACCGTGTTCGTTCCCGGTCGACAAACAACAGGCTGCCGTGGCTAAAACGCAGTGCCTTGTAGTCATGGGAGGTTAGCGGCACACAAGACTGATAAATATCGCTCAAGGTAAGAAAGACATGGGTAGATGGATTTGTTGTGACGAAATGTTGGGAGCTGCTAAATGTTACCTGAAAACGTAAGCGGTCTTAAAATGTAGCGTTAGCCTGCTGTCTACGTTAGTGGTTAGCTTGTTGGGCAGCTAATTTCGATGAAAACTTAATTGATGGTTTCACGGAATAAGACCCTAGTGATCAGCCAGTATGAAAGCATTGAAGGCTCTTTAACTCACAGTAAGACTTAGACTTCCTTTATTGTCACTACACAGACGCACACAATGAATCTGGTAACGGAATGTCATAGATTGGCAGCTGATAACCCTAAATAAATATGGAAAATAGAAAAGTGCACAATTGCTGAAATGAATCCACAGCCATGAGTGGCTGCAGTGTAGATGTGAGTCAATATAAATAAGAATAAATAAGATGGTCAATGTAACAATGTAAACAGTGAGAATACTGCACATCAATGTAAACAGTACTATAAACAGTGCAAATACTATATATCAGTGTAGACAGTACTATAAACAGTGAGAACTGCACATCAGTGTAGACAGTACTATAAACAGTGAAAATGCTATACGTTAGTGTAACAGTACTACAAACAGTGAAAATACCACACATAAGTGTAAACGGTACTATAAACAGTGAAAATGGACGGGAACTGAAACTGAAACACTTACTAACTTGGCATATTGCCCCCGTTGTCGTCCATGTTATAAACTGTTGACAGACACACCGTGCGACTATGTTTTAATGGTTGCTTATTTGCAACGCTAAACATATTATTACCGTTTCATACATGACCTGTCATCATAAGTACATACGTGACAGTCAAAGCCCTTCATTTCTCCGTCATAAAGACAGTTTGGAAGTGTTAATCAGCCACCTGACGCAAGGAAATGATCTATTCACTGTTGTAAAAGACCAGATTAAAAAAAAACATGAATGTGAAAGACAACTGGTGATCTTGCATTGCTTTGCTCCATCAATGGCAGTTGTGTGATTTTTTTTTTTTTTTTTTTTAAGACACACTTCCTCATTCTCATCTATATTTAGCCTGCTTTGCACCGGTTATTGTTTGACGCCACAAAACATTGAGGGATTGGGTTAGAATTACTGAGTGTTAATTAGTGAGTTATCTGCTACACTGGGCTGAGGAATATTACAGACAGCATAGATCTTGTGACTGTTTTATTATGTTGTGCTATTAGATTATGATTCTTAGATGGTGACAAGTACAAGGGATGTAGTACACCATTCACAGTAATGTTTCTTTGGACAGGAATGTGGAACATCCAACCTGAAGCTTTTGATAAATTCTTAGTAATATTGGTCACTTAGACGGCAGTCACACAAACTGAATGTATCTCTACAAAGTGTGACAAATGAGGCGTTAAAACGATTGCTTGAAAACATCAGAAACATCCGTACTATCAGCCTGTCAACTATTTGAGAGGCGTTCTGAAAACTAACCCTTTTTATGTTGCTGTAGTAGTTATGGATCTGAGTGCTCTCTCTTACTTGTTTACTTGTTTGTGAGATTTTGTTTCTGAAATGTTTACTGTGTCAGTTGAGTAGAAATGGTAAACATCTAACTGATGCATTTTGAGAAATTAGACATCAGTCATGGTGGTTGTACATCTGCATATCATCTGTATAACTTGTCAGTTTCACCCTTTCACTCACTGAATAATTGCTCCATTTAGAAGCACATGTTAAATGCAGAGTACTTGATACAGAAGATGAAAAATCGACTCTTGTATTGAAATGACAAATTATGCCCTGTTAATAGGACAGGTTACTTAAATTAGGTATATAAACTGATAGATTTAATTTTATGTTTTATATTTTTCTTCCGTTTCTTTACACCCACTAGGTAAGTTGTGCTCTGTGTAAATATGAAGAAGCATGAATGTTACCCAACAAGCTTTTGTTTTTCTTTCTAGAAATAGAAGGGGATTAAAGGCCCTTTACTACAGCCCAGCATGGACAGCTTCTTCAAGGCAGCTGTATGTGATCTGGACAAACTTCTTGATGACTTTGAGCTCAGTAATGGTAAGATTAATAATGAATCTATGTGTAGTCATACATTTGATGTGTAGTAGTACGTGATATTTATTTTTAATTCTTTGATCTTGCATACCAATAAATGAACAATCTGAGTTAGTTTTTACCTTCAACCATGCACGTGTTATATTTAAAAAATCATATATATATATGTGTATGTGTGTGTTTAATTGCTCTTTAATTCTTGTGTTTTTTTATGTTTACAGAGGAATTGGAATGTAAATCAGTATTCCTGAAGCCCGCGGCATACCCGTTCTCCTCACTGGGTTCTCCATGTTTATCCTCAGAGGCATCCACGGTCCCAGCAAGCCTTCCTGACCTGAATTCTCTTCATTATGGCTCTGCCACAAGTTGCCCTGATCGCTCCCTCAGTCACCACAGCACCGATGACAGAGAGGTCAAAGGTCAGCCTCTCACCGGTGTGGACCTTCTCTCCTCTGTGGATCGGAGGCCAGCTAAAAGTTCTGCCCCTCCATGCCCAGATCGAGCTCTAAAGCCAGTGTGTGACCTTGTGAATGACACAAGCTCTGCCATCTTGGTCAGAGCCAACAGCCATGATGCTTTTAGTGAGCTGGATGTGGTGGAGAAACGTATGCAGGAGGAAGAGGAGGCACTGCTTGTGGATTTTGATAGTCCTGTGGTCACAGTAGAGGAACGAGTGTCGGCAAGCCAAGCTGCTGGAGGGGCTTGTGCTGAGGATGAACGCAGCTCTGCTGGGAAAGATAAAATGCTGGGTCTAGATGAACAGAGTGGAGGATATACTGCCTCGCTGAGTCTGCTGGACATTATTATTCCTGCAACAGTGGACAGGAGCTCCGAGGCCACCGATGAGTCACTCTCACACAAGCCCACTGAGTCAGCTGACCAAGAAAAGAGAGACTGTGAGGAGGGGGCTTGTAATAATAACCATGTAGTCGAAAATTCTTTAGATCATTGTGAACAGGCTAGTATCGACCCAGTCGAGAGCCTTCAGGAAGCAGCAACCTCCAAAAATAAAGAGGACGACACACAAGAAAACTTAGACGAAGGTGCAACAAAGTCTCCTGCAGATTTGAAGTCGGGGTCTTCAGACAGCGAACCAGTGGGTTTGTCTTGCCTGCCCTTAGCTGTATCCATGTGTGGAGCTCTGGTGAATCCTAAGGCAGTGGTAAATGAGTTGGGGCAAGTGGCGGAGCACTGTGATGATGATGCTATAGATGTATGTGAGAGCACAGAGGCAGACTCCCTGTCAGCCATGGAAGCCACGGAGGAAAGGTCCTGCTTAAAGGAAACTGCTGAGTCGGTGGCCTCTGTGTCCCAGCTTGTAGAAGAGAACCGGGTCTCTCCAGAGGGGCAGTATTTGTCTCTCGGTTCTCACTTTGCTCCCTCTTTGGACTCGGAATCCCATGATCGGTCAGAACCAAGCCCAGTCGATCCTCCTGAGTTTGGTTTTGAGTATCTTCCAGAGAGTGACCAGGCTGAGATGCTGGTTACAGATGAAGAGTTGGATGCGTTTCTACAGGCCCACACTGAAGCAGAGCAGGGTAAAGGTGGCTCTTGTTGCAGCAGATCTGGAGATTTTTCTCAACCCGAGTGTCTTGCAGAGTTGAATATGGATCTGGAGGACAGGCTTGTGGAGGAAGAGCTGATGAGCTGTGGCCAAGCACGACTGGAGGAACTGGAGGGTTTGGCTTCTCCAGAGAGTGACAGAACGCCTGGTATTTCTGTGGAGGGAGGCTTTATCCCTGGTGCCTCATCATTATCTGACCCTTCCAGCAGTCCTCCCCAAACAGCGTCACAACTCTCTTCTGGGGTTAACACTTTACTGACCAGTAACATGTTACAGCCTCGGCACAACATGAGTCCTGATCAGCAGTCCTCCTATGGAGGTGCAAGGCCTAAAATGCTTCACTGCCAAACTTCTAGATCACCACCAGCAGGGGAAGAAGGAGAAGAGCAGGCTCAAACTCTCAGTGATTCTTCAAAACAGCCAAGTATGACCGAGGATGAAGAGGGTTCACCTTTAAGTCCCTCTCCCACAGAAGGGCATTCAAACCTCAGGGACTACAGCCCTGCATACACCACTCAGGAGCATCCAGATTACACCTTGGGATATGATGAACTCTCTGAGCCGCCGCCTTACCCAGGGGAGTCCCCCGGAGAGAGTGCCACCCCATCTGACTGGAAAAGAGAAGGAGCAGAGGAGCTGGGGACCAGGCAGCCTGCATGGGTGCCCGACTCTGAAGCTCCGAACTGTATGAACTGCTACCAGAGGTTTACCTTCACAAAGAGACGGCATCACTGTCGGGCTTGTGGCAAGGTATGTCTGTCATATACCCAACTCTAATTAAATGTAAATAAAGCAGATTTCCGTCATTGATTGATTTATCCCCTAATAATAAGGATGTAAAACAGTAAACGGCATGTTATAAAATACCCTGCGTAAGACCTTTGTGTAGCCAATAAAATACCAAAGGAACTACAAATAAAATACCCTAAAGAAAAAACACATTACAGGTCAAAGATGCACAGTAATCAAATTGTGATTTTTCACATTTTAGTTAAAAGCAGCACCTGCAACATGGTGTTAGTGAATACCTTAAAAAAACTCTGTACTTACATGATAAAGTGGTAGGAAATTAAATAAAGTAAATAAATCAACAAAGCTGATATTGATTGATACCTTTACATATAAAGATGGTCGGCTGTAAGAAATTAGACCCGAGGATGGATCTGATGGTGATAATATTTGGACACAGTCGGGAAGAAAAAAAAATTCCATGCATAAAAAATGACTAGAACGAAAGCTCCTTGACCCACAAAATATCTAAATGTAACAAAGCTAATGGGTGTTTAAGACTTTTCCACAGTGCTGTGCACAATTGGAAAGTGCCAGTAAGGAATAGGTTTTCACTTATTTCTAAATTCTAACCTTGCCGCTAGATGTCACTGATTCCTGCACACGTTTAGAAATGTAAGATTTTACCTAATGTAGAAACATCTAATGTTATTCATTATTATGGTGTCTCTTTTTCTTATTATTGAACACAAAGGAGACGGAAGAAGGTTTGTTTTTAGGAATGGTTAAATAAGACGGATTAAGTCTCATGGTCAAGTGTAGCACGTGGATTCACTGATCCTGAGTCAGCACTTATCTTCCAGCTTGTCCATAGATCTCTACTGAGCCATGTATCCTAAACCTGGAGCTAAGTCGTTTAAGGCCTGTGATTAAAACGGAATTAGAGGACAGGAAAGGATCTGTTAATATTCACAGCGCGATCTTTTGCTGCTGCTGCACCAGCTAAAAAGACAAACATGTTTGTGTTTCAGACGTCTTTTATTCAGATTTACTGTTCATATAGCAGACCTGTTTTGTCAACATTGGTCCGTTTTCTTTGTGGCAGGTTTATTGTAACGTGTGCTGCAACAGGAAGTGTAAGCTCAAGTACCTGGAGAAGGAGGCCCGCGTATGTGTCATCTGCTTCGATACCATACACAGAGGTATGACCCTCAACATCTGACTGCCAGTTTTGGTTAATTTCAGTATTTTTCAAGGGACAGATGAGAAATTCTTCAAGCAAGTAATTATTCACTGCAACACTTTGCATTTCCTGTGGCTTTAATGTTTGTATTTTATGTACCCTATTGTTATTTTCTCTTGTAGCTCAGTGTTTTGGTGCCAGAAATTTGAACTTTTCTCTCTTATTTCTCTGATGGTCCCTGTGGAGACCAGCTCACTTTTACAGTAAAATGCTGTGTTAAAGTATAGGCCTGAATGCACAGTTGTCTGTGAAAGCCACTAAAATATGTTCTGGAGTCTTTGTTGTTGTGCGTGCTGGAATGCTGATGTCAAAAATATCTGAATATTATTAACAAGCTTAATTTATAGATAGACACTTAGTTAATAAACATACATTTAACCAGTGACTTTCTTTATTCCAATTGTTGTCTGTATTTCATAGCCTCATTACAGCAGCGTAATTTATAATCTCTAAAGCATTATCACCAGCAAAAGACTCTTGTTTGCCATTACTAGGCTTTCTGACATGACTATAATATCATGGTAGTTAACAAAAGAAGTTTATTTAAAAACCTCAGTGTTCCGAGTCGTCTGAATATTATTTCCAGGAGGGACTGTACTGAGCCTCTCTAAAACCAGGTACATCCAGATGTATTTTGTTCACTTTGTCACTGCTGCAACTGGACTCCTTTTTTCTGAAAATGGAACATGGGAATACTGATCACTTGCATTGGATATACTGCAGCTTGTGGTAGACAGATATTTTGCTCATGTTTTCCTCACGTTTCCTCCTCTTGATGTCATTTTTAGATAGCCAGACAGATTATGTTTCCTATCTATTCATCGTCATATTCATTGTATTCTGTTTGTTGCCGATTTTCTGTTAATCATTTTGCTCGGTCCATAAACTAATTAGGAAGTGGTTAGATTTATTCATCAGTGTCTCCCCAAACTAAAGATGACTTCCCACATGTTTTGTTTGCTCTAGAATGCAGATATTCATGAAATATAGACAAAAAGCACCCAGAATATTTTAAAATGAGAAAAAATTGGGCTGTTTGTTTTTTTCTTTCCTCTTTAACTCTTCTTAAAACAGTTAATTGGTCATCCAAATGGTTGATAGTTATGGATTTGCACCTCCAGAAGAAGACCCAAATCACTCGCAACTGTGTTGTTGTCTGTGTCCAGACGTATGAGCAGTCATTCTACAAGTTATGTTTAGAAATTCAGAAGTTGGTTAATATTTTAGTTTCAAAACTCAGGACTCTGTCTGTCTCTCCTCTCCTTTTCTGAACATTTATGAAAAATGTAAACATTGGCATTGCTTCTCTTTGTTATTTTTTCTTGGCATCATATTAGTTTGTCTTTGTTGTTGTTATCAGAATTGCTATTATTGCATAGAGATGTGATGATTGTTTCTTTGACAGAACCTGTGTTTTCAGAGTGGTGGCTTTTTATAAAAAAGGCTAGTTAAGTCTGCAGCATACACACTGAGGAGAGAGAGGGAGATGGGAGGGGAGAGATGGATGGAGAGGGCAGGAGAGAGGGAGGAGAGTTATAGCGGGACACTGGCATTTGTCCTTGGTTGTGTGCTACTGGAGCCGCCTAACGCAGGAGACATGTGATGCTCACACATGCTGTCTAAATTAAGCAGGGAGGTGATCCACTTTTCAGAGCTGGAGGGATGCGGTTGCTGTCTCCGCTCCTTCCCCTCTCTGCTCTACATCTCTCACCTCAGCACAGTGAAGTGCTTGTGAGGCTCGGCGCACACACCCCAGCCCGAAGCTAACAGGCTGACAGCCAAAAAGAGCAGCCTCAGGAGGGCTGGGATGGGACTGGTTTAAAATCGCCAGGGGATAAACTTGTAACGATGTAGACTGGTTGAGTTTGAGCAGAGGAGAGAGGAGAAAATGAGGTAAGATGCGGTCGACTTGTGATGACTGCACTGTTGTTGTTGTTGTTGTTGTGATCCTGTGAGCACGGCTACCGTGCCTTGGATTGTTGACGTCTTTATCGCGTGTCTCGGTATTTAGGTGTGAAATGTGTGTTTGTGCCCCTCTGTGACACTTAACACTCTGTGATCTGTAACACAGAGAGTGAAACAAACCTCGCTTGTAGTTCCAGAAAGGTGACGATGAGCTGAATTATTATGATCTTTCATCTTGTTTTGTGTTCATGTATGGCTGTGTTTCTCAAAGCCTACACTGTAGTTATCAGTATACACAAGATCAATAAAGATCTGTGATACTTAATCAATGTAATGTAGACCAGTGCTGACTCGGCATCTCTGGGAGTGTAGCCTGAAAGCATTGAGTGTCTATCACTCATAACAAGCTTTCCTGGATGTACTGTAAGCGCTCACATTCGTCACATTTGCTGTAACCTTCGTTCCGTGTCAACCACAGTACTAGATGCAACGCACGCAAAGCCACGTTGGTCATTATTCATCAACCTTTTTCAGTTTCATTCAAAGCCTAAAAATGCACATATGACAGAGATTTAACACCGACCTCCTTCACTGTACCCTTGAGCCATACCGTGCATATTCAGGAATTTCTCAGACACCAAAAAAAACAAACCAACATCACATGGTTGTGGATGAATGGTCTTCGCTGTTGTGGTTAGTTTTTTCACATGATGCAGAAATGTGTGAACTGTCACTTAATTTATTTTTGAAGCCATGCATAGTAATGCAGGAAGGATTTCTTGCAAATAATAAAAAAAATACAGGTCAAGACAGAGCTGGTCTTCATTTGGGTAATTTGTTCCGTATTTTGTAATTAAAATCTCCTAATTACAGAGCAGAATGTATACTGTATACATACTGTAATGTTACTTCTTTTCACTTGATTGCTTACTAAATTGATTTTGATTATTTTATGGTAGATCAGTTTGTTTATCTACTATCAGCATGTTATCTTTCGCTTTATGTAATACATTTGGTGCGAATGCTGCAAAACATTTAGTGCTAAGAATGAATGAATGAATGAATGTAATCGCATTAGTAGTTACTGATACTTTTCTTCTGATTGACCATTTGATTAGTTTAAATGGCACCTGAAGCAGCCTTTTTCTGCACAGTATGTATTCAGGTTGTCTGGAAAGAAAATGGAACGCTGCATATGACCCAAAGGTCCCAAACTACACTGAACCCAGTTTTCTAGGTTGTCATCACAATCACAATGTGTGTACCCCTAAACTATACCCCTAAACTCATACATTGAGTTTTACAGCTTGTAATATTCTTATTTCCAGTATTTCCCATCAAGCTTTTCTGTGATCAAAGCAGAATGCATCCAGTATTCTCTCACAGGTTTTCTTCTTATGATGATTTTTGACGTATTGTTTTTTTTTTTTTCTGTCAATAACTGATTACTTTATCCTTGAGACATTTGCCAGGGTGCTGGAGCCCATCCCACTTACCTATGAGCAAAGGTGGAGTTCATCCTGGATGTGTTGCCATTTCATCGTGGGGCCGACATATAGAGGGTCACTCTCACAGTCACCCCTAAGCCTTACCAGTTTACCAGTGCATGTGTTTGGATGGTGGGAGGAAGCTGGAGTACCTGGAGAGAACCCATGCTGACAGTGGGGAAAACATGCAAACTCCACACCAAAAGGGTCCCTGGTGTTGGAGTGAAACCCAGGCCATGCCGCCCTTGTTTACAATTGCAAAATTAAATAAACTCAAAGCCAAGTAAAATAACTTAAGTCTGAGTTGAACAGATACTACCCACTTGAAAGTAATGCCACCTATGACGTCTTTCTCTCTGTAGCCCAGGCGCTGGAGCGGATGATGAGTCCTACAGGGCCAAGTCCAAACCCCAATGTCCCCTCTGAATACTGCAGCACCATCCCTCCTTTGCAGCAGGCCCGTGCTGCAGGCACTCTGAACTCTCCTCCACCTACCGTCATGGTGCCTGTGTCCGTTCTCAAACACCCAAGCAACGACAGTATGACGGCTCTCATATACTGGACATATAGTGAGCTTTAACCCTTGAATTCCTGAACTGTTGTCCTGAAAAGTCGAATGTCTTCCGTGTGTTGCCAGGTTGTCCTCGTGAACAGAAGCGTGTGTGGTTTGCTGATGGCATCTTGCCTAACGGAGAGGTTGCAGACACAACAAAGCTGTCAGTGACGAGCCGAAGGAGTCCCCAAGAGTCCAGTGGATCCACACCAGACCAAACGGTAACATCACAATAAATACAGACTGACAGGAAAAACACTGATTTTTATTAACCCATAGAGACCCAGTGCTACTTCTGTGGCAATCGACAAACAGGTTTTCTCTATATTTAACATTTACTGATTTATCGCCATGTATTATAATACTATACTCTGCGTTTTAAGTGAAAATCAGGCATTTTTCTGTATAGATGTTTATAAAAGCTCAGATTAAAGATGTGGGTCATATCAAAAACGGAAACTGAAGAAAACATGACTTTTCCAATAAAACCTATCATTAAGTGAGCATTAACCAAGTGCCTCCACCCACTGACATTGAAAGTCCATGAGTTTGACTGCTGATTAATGTTGGGGAAGATGACGGTGTTTCCATGGTAATTACGGAGCCTCTTAACATCATGAAAGTTGATAAACTGCATTATACACTAAATACTGATGCATATTGATCTGATTAAGTGGATCTTTTAGGGTTATACTCATTTTTCTACCGCCTGTGTTTATCATCAATAGCGAATCTATAATATGTTCTGGGTTAATATTAATAGGTCACGATGTTTGTTGTCCTCATTTCAGCCGAGTCCATCTGGGTCAGATGTTGGCATTGGCTGCTCATCAGGTCCTGAGTCTTCTGCAGCTGCCGAGGTGGTTCGACCCGTGGTGTCTGGACCCTGGGATTACGCTTTGCTTTCTGGAATCTGTACTTCAGTGAAGAGGGTTCCCAGTCTCCTGCCAGATGATGAGAATGAACTCCCTCCACTCCTCATCACTACTGGAGAGGAAGATGCAGGAGGTGTGTTTAGTTTATCTGTCTGCATTGTGTTTCATGGTGGTTCTGTACACATTACATTAGATTTCCATCACATTCACATCAAGAATAATATACAGCGATTCAGGAGAGATGCACTTCTGTAAGAACAGGCTTGTATCAAGTCTTTAAGCTCCTCTTAAAGTGATGATGACATTGTGCTGATTCATAATAAAATGAGGAAAATCATGAAATTCCAGGCTCATCCCTATAACAAGGTCAGTGCATAGTGTTACAGTCAGAAACTGCAGAGCCTTTATGAGAAAGTATTTGTGGGTTTTTTTCAACACAGCATTTGTTAGGAAGGAGACAATTATTGCTTAGTACCCTGTGGACTCATAATATAAATGTTTGTTTCCAGCCAAAAGTCAGAAAAATTAACTTCAGTCCAAAATGAGTGAATGCCATTTTTGCAGATGGTGAAATCCATGCTAATGTGAAAATGTTCATTAACAGGATGTTATTGTACACCTTTCCTGAATACTGTAATGTGGTTCGTCTGTTTGAAAATAAAAGTTATCTTGTTTGACAATTTATCATCAAGCAATGCAGATCTTTAGTAAACTGCCATGCTTATTAACAGGGACCGCCTCAGGATGATGAAGATCCTGACTGGAATAGTAATTTCACTGTGTGTCATGTCTTGCATAAATACATGTTGTTGATTAGTGACAACAAAAACTCAAAGGATCATTTCTTTTGTGGCTCAAAAACACTTTCATTCAGATAATTGAACTTTGCTTTGCATACTTTGTCCATGCTTTTTTAATAAACTGCTTTTTTTTGTAGATATACTGGTGGAGGAAAGTCCTGCTCCGTGTCAGATTCTACATTTATTAGAAGAAGGAGGCCCTCGTCCTCTGACATTTATTGTAAATGCCAACCTGTTGATTAATGTCAAACTGGTGACATGTAAGTGGAAAGTATCACAATTGTCTCTGGCTGCTTTTCTCATGTGGTGGATACTTTATATGTTGTGTAGCTTCATACTGGGTTAATTGTTTGTGACTTAACTCTTGTTACGTTTTGTCTCAGATGGCAGTAGTCAGTGTTGGTGCTTTGGCTCTAATGGCCTCCAGGCTCTGGGGCAGAAGGAGGTGGTGTTTTTGCTCGAGTGTCTCCCAGAAGAGAAAACACTGCCACAAGACCTCTTCACACTTTATCTCAACATTTACCAGGACGCTCAGAAAGGTCTGTGAGCAAAGGAGTCCTTTATCAGACTTCAGGACACACATACGGTGGCAGTTCTTTGCTGTTAACAATCAAATCAAACTTTTCTTTGTCACAGGGAAGTTTCTGGAGGAGCTGGATAATGTGACGTTCACCAGCAGTTTCCTGGGCAGTAAAGATCATGCTGGGATGCTTTTCTTTTCTCCCACCTGTCAGCCTCTAGAGGGCCTCACTCTCCCCCCTCAGCCTTTCTTGTTCGGCCTGCTCATCCAGAAACTAGAAGTGCCCTGGGCCAAAGTCTTTCCACTGCGGCTGCTTCTGCGGCTGGGGGCTGAACACAGCGGTAAGTTCCTCTTGCCTCAAAAGTAGACTGTTAAAGTCATTTGAACCTCAATTCATACGCCCCTTCACAGTTGTAACGGTCTTCTATTTTTTCTTTCCAGTCTATCCAACTACTCTGACAAGCATCCGTTTTCGGGAGTCAGTGTATCGAGAGACTGGACACACAATTATGAATTTACTGGCTGTAAGTACTAGTAATTTAAACTATTTGCGTCACTCACAAGTGCTGTGAAGAATAAAAAAGAAATTTGTTTCAATCCCACTAAAACCACGTTTTTCTTTATAAACTGATTTTAATTAAAGACAGAGGAGGGTCATGTTTTCTGTTAATTATTTTCTAGAATTAGGTTATTCCCTAAGTGGTAATGAAGACTGTTGTAGTTTAAAGTAAGCATTTGAGAGCATCATAATCATTTGCCATTAATGGCATGTAGACATTGCTGTACTTTGATCAGATAATTGCAAATGATTTATTGTTTCCACAATATTATTGAGACAGCTCTGACACTATGAAACTTGATCACATTAAGATTACACTAGCTATACCTTTAATTGTCCCATTTGGGGAAATTTCAAGGAATAAATCCAGGATGCTGACCTCTGTCGGTCTGATCATTGGCTTTATTCCATGTGTGATCAGAAGCAGTGTTTCAATTTTTGTTGCAAGGTTGTTTATGTAGTTGAACATTTCCCATAGTTTTCAGATCAGTTAACGGTTTTTAATCTTGTGACATAAATGTTTATCATTAGGGGGAAAATGCGAGAATGTGTTTCAAATTCTAAAAGTATTGTTCTCATGGCAGGACCTGAGGAACTACCAGTACAGCCTGTCAGTTGTCGAGGGCCTGAGGATCCACATGGAAATGGGTCACAGCTACATTGACATACCCAAAAGTAGCTTCAATGATGTAAGGCATAATCGGGTGTGAGTTTAAACGTACAGCAGTGCAGTACAGGCTGACTGAAGACAATACCTGCTCTGTTTTACAGATGCAGAAGGTGGTGAATGCGTCCAACGAGCATGTGATCAGTATCGGAGCAAGTTTCAGCACTGAAGCCGACTCTCACCTGGTGTGTTTCCAGAATGAGGACGGAAACTATCAGACCCAGGCCAATAGCATGCCCGGGAAAACTCGCACAGGTGAGGAACGAATAGCACTTATATTTATGTGGGAGGACGCAGGATGACGTCACTGGTGTGTATATGAGATGCTTGTAACTGCTGCTTGTTAATTTAATGCGTGAATGTGTGTGTTCTGTTCCAGTGACTGGGGCCAGTTTTGTGGTGTTCAACGGAGCCCTGAAAGCATCCTCTGGTTTTATCGCCAAGTCCAGTATCGTAGAAGGTGATGTTACACATTTGACAGCACTTCCTCCATCATATTAAGGACAGTTGATTGGGATTTTGACAGGTCTATGTGATGTTTTTTTTGTTTGTTTTTTTAACAGATGGGTTGATGGTTCAAATCCCTCCAGAGACCATGGAGTCTCTGCGTTCTGCCCTCAGGGAGCAGACAGACTTTGACATACCCTGTGGCAGGAATGATGGAGGAGAACTCCGAGAGAATGTCACAGTCCGCTGGGTCAACTCGAGTGCACCTGTTAACACTGGGTGAGAACAGCATGCGCTACATACACAAACACACTTGCTTATGTGCATCACTGGCAAGATTATCACATGGACATCATTCATCGTAACCCAACCCTTAACTTGAACCATCCTTGCTTAAGCGTTTACAAATTATTATGCAATCCATCCTCCACTGCAATAGTCATTCCAACATCTCTCTGCCGTTACAGTAACTAACTCCTCGCACTGCATAGTTTTCACTTGTATGATTCATATTATATTGTGTGTGTGTGTATCTATCCATCTATCTCTCTATCTCTCTATCTCTCTCTCTCTCTATCACTCTCTCTCTATCACTCTCTCTCTCTCTCTCTCTATCTATCTCTCTATCTATATATAGAGCTGGATAGCTCAGTTGGTAAGGCACCGGGCTGTTGCATAGGTGATACCAGGTTCGATCCTGGTAAGAGCGTCCAGTGGGTTGCGTCAGGAAGGGCATCCGGCGTAAAAACTCCTGCCAAATCAAATAAGTGAATTGGATTCGCTGTAGCGATCCTGGATGGGAAAAAGCTGAAAGAAATCATCATATATATATATATAAAATCACTTTACAACATTGGTTATATGTGGCTGACTGACTTTAGTGATTTGAAGATCCATGGTTCAGGACAGTTACAAGCAAACTTTGTCAGCTCTTCAGTCACATCGAAACTACACAAACTCAGTCTATTTATGTTTTGTCCTTTTTAAAGTTTCCTATGTCAGTGCTAGGGAGGAAGAAATTGTGCCAGCAATTAGTACAATTCTCTACACGAATCCAGTAAAAACTCACTCTGTGTCTATAGCCAGACTAGTGCAGTTGACGGGAGACAGTTGGACGGAGTTCGCAGTGTGAGGATGCAGCAGGACACGGAGTTTGAGTCAGACGGACGCACCATCAGATGCACTGAGGTAGACATCCCCTTTTGTTGACCTTTTTTGGTGTAATTTACCCGAGTTACATAAGGGTGGTGTTTTGTGGATGACAGTAGTTGATGTAACGGCCTACCCACACGTCCCTCCAGGTGTTCTACCAGTTAAAGTCTCCTGACAGCAGCCTGGCGTCTGTGCTGCCGTCCTGCAGTGTGTTTCAGAAGGAGATAGCTTTGGCCACGTGCAGCGCCCTGTCTCCTCATCTCACCGTTCTGTCCTCCAGTGGCATCAATTCCCTTTCACTGCGTGTGTCAACACAGGCTGACATGGTAACAGTCGAACAGTCGGTTCCATATACACACACACATGATGTTTAGTGTTTTGGGGTGTGCTGACTGTTGGCGTTTGCTCTCAGGTGGAGTACCAGGCTGGCTCTGGAGGCAGACTCCTCCCTCAGCGCTACATGAATGAGCTGGACAGCGCTCTGATCCCCGTCATCCACGGAGGTAGTGCCAGTGTACCACAGACTGCCATGGACATGGAGTTTCTTTTCTACATCATACATGCCATCTAATTCATATGCAAAGCATGACACACCCTATATGAAAAGCCTCTTAATACAAAATGAGACTAGACACAGAGAGAAGGAGCTCTTTTCAGAAGGTGCTGATGCAGCAGCACCTTCCACAGGACTACTGCAGAAGACGAGAATGTTCAAACTATTTGCTGAACTTTGAAAGGATGTCAAAGTGTGGTTTCTTCTCGAGAAACTGATGTGTGTGCGTGTGTGCGTGTGTGTGCGCGTCTTGTCACCAAAGCTGCTTTTAATACAAGAAGCCAAACACTAAAGAAGGACCACATGACCAAAAACAACCCAACTACTCGAGGTGTTTGTTTGTGCTCTTGCCTTCCACCTCAGTGAATGTTCCTGCAGCAAGCGATTGGATGTATTTATTGACGTTTTAATACGGGAACTGAATAAAACGGCGATGAACCAGGGGATTGAAGACGTTTAGCATAAGCAGCGGTTAAACGGTGTCATGTGATCAGGTGCTATTGTAGAGCCAATCTGCAGACGTAGTCCGGCCTAAATATGAAGACGTTTGATCGTCTTATTTTCTCCGAAGGTAAATGTGCTCTCATTTCACACTCTGCTTACTGACGATACTGGCAAACACTGGACCTCATGCAAGAACAGTTAATATTATTTAAAACACTTTTCAGTTTCCCCAACCTATGTGTGACAGATAATACAGTGGCCGACAAGTCTCAGTAAGAAAAAAACAGCTGCAAATACAGAGGAGATGCATATTCACAAACTCAAAACACAAGTCTAAACAAAGTACAAAAAGATGAACGTGATGCAAATGGAAAAAAACGCACTGCAAGAAACAAAAATAAATGCATCATCATTAAACGTGCTCCAAATACAGAAATTATTCAAAGCCAGAAAAGACCTGTTGGTGGACTACAGACGGGGCTAAAATAGAACAAAATAAAAGTCACATGACTGTGCTCAGCTGTAGCTTCCATTTACTTTCACTGTGGTTTGAAACATCGTCAGTCAGCTGTTATTAAGCTGTTTCGTTGGAGTACTTCCATTGTACAGACTGCTTACACAGGGTTTTGCAGGTGTTTTCTCGCTTTGCTTGGTTTCTGTATTTGCGGCACGTTTAACGATTATGCATTTGATTTTGTTTCTTGCAGTGGGTTGTTTCCATTTGATCACGTTCATCTTTTTGCACCTGGTTTAAGACTTGGGTTTGAGTTTGTGAATATGCACCGCTTCTGTACCTGCAGCTGTTTTCTCTGACTGAGACCCTTCAGTCATTACAGGGTGTTTGACTCGCCACCACATAATAGAGGTCTTTGTTCAACGACTGCCACGAGACCATGAAGTGGGGCACATATTTTCTTTCTCAACTAGGAATTTTTCCTATGTTTACTACCCAGGTTGGAGCAGATGTGTGGTTTTTTTTTTTTAGTTTTTCATGACTTCTCTCATTTCAGAGGTATTCAGCCATCTGCTTCATTCTTATTTTCATTCAATTGTTATTTTTACACAACATCTAAAGGCTTATAATGTGGCTGGTGTTGAATAACAAGTAATATTACGTCCAGGGGTAAAACGAGGAGTGTTTTCAAATGTGTGTTGTGTTTGATCTGGCCCTCAATGAGAAACGGCATTAAGAACTGTCCTGTATTTATATTTCAGCTAGATTTCGTCGAACTGTGAAAAATTGATAAAAGGAACCAAAGTCCTTCAGCAGAGATCAAAATAATGTTTCATCCTCTCGTTAGTTTAAGGTCAGTGATAGAAAGGCAGGAACTAGTGTGTGTGTGTGTGTGTGTGCGTGCGTATGTGTGGACATCATCATCTGTCTGGCTTTAGATCTTGAATGTGTTGGTATCAGTGTCCACCTGTAAGGTTCACCTGCCTACAGGAGGCATCTAGTTCATTTGGGATCCGCACCCCCACACTTCACTACAATCACACACAGATCGAAATGAACCATGACCAGTGAGAAAACAAACCAGTCTGATTGAACCAGACCACGCCCTGCAGGTCTGAAACCTCCTGACACTCATTTTTTGTCACCGTTGCTTCCTGCTAAGGTGCTCCTTCTCTATTTCAGTCCCATTGCGTCAGTGTTTTACCAGCTTTACTCCCAACACCTGTTTTTTTGTTTTTTCTTCTTCCGTGGCGTATGTTCAATGCTACAGTCTTGAGTTCAGTGACATCATGACGCACAGCTGACGGATGGGTTTATACCAACCCGTACAAGAGCATTGCAAAACATCAAGCACCTCCATTCTAAGAATCTACAAAGTTGGGTTTGTCACGCACTGATGGGAGTCTTCTCAGGACCGTCTTAAACCCCAGCGTTTGAAGCGTTTTTTCCGCCATACGTTGAAAAGCGTCCGATCGGTCCCATGTTTAAAGATGTATTTAACGTATCTCCACAGCAGCTTCCAGACACAGTCAGGCACTTTACACACAGGAAACATTGAGGCTGCTCTGAGGCTTTTAAGTGTTATCTGTGCTCTGTTATGTTTAGACCAGGAGGGTTTTTAATCAGGTCGACAGGTGCCCCCCCTCTCCCCCCCTTGTTTCAAACTGCTCCCCCCCTTTTTTTTTTTTTTTTTTTTTTTTCACCAGCTTCTCATGTTTTCTTAGTATTTAAAAGCTACATCAGAACTGCCAATTCCCTTCTAAGAGCCCACATAAGTTCCATATTGGTCAAACGCAGTCGCGGTTAGCATGTAATGTGGAAAAATTAGCTTCTGCGACCCCCCCCTACTCAGAGGTCAGTTATCTGTTTAGTCCAGTTTTTAGGGCAAAGTGCAGTGTTTTTTGGCATCTCGTCCCGGTTTCTCCCTCTTCAGTCTGTCCACATGTACAGAAGATATACTGTATCCATAGAGATTGTATGAAATGATTTGATTGTCTTTTGTTTTGTTTTTTTTTTTTTAAATACTGAGAAGTTATTTTTGGACTCGTTGATATAAAAGTTTTAACAAATGGAATCAAATATTTTTGATAGGAAGTAGGCTACATTCATTTTTGCAGTTTGTGTAGCGAGTTCCATGAGCAATGAAAGGGGAAGAAAAAAATAAATAAGTAAACAAAACACTGGCATATTAATGTGTGAAGCGAAATGGGTCTTGAGGCGTTGCTTTGTCACAGCCGGTCCCGAAAAGGCAACGCAGACGAGCGCTTTGTGTGTGAGAGATGAATGTGAGACAGAATAAAAGCCCTGCTCTGACATTTCACAGCTCATTATTTTACAGACGGCAGGCGGTAATCTGAAAACCTTTAAATACACTGGGGTTTCAACGCTACAAAACGCAATTATTTAACTGTGAGATAGCGAAATAAAATCAAACACCCGAGTTCGTTAGTGGCCAAATATGGCGCCCCAAAGCACCGCATACTAAACACAAACGAATGCAATTTAAATTTGAAGCGTCGTATATGTTAGGACTGATTCTTTCTAAATGGCATCAGTCACGGCAGTTGTTTTTAAAAACTGCCATTCAAAATAGAAACAAAGCTTAAACAGTAAGTGACAGTTAAATAAGTTAGTCTGATGGATAATTTGCAATTAGTAAATAAAGTTTCTGTGACTTATTTCCTTTTTTTTTTTCAGTTTAATCGCAAACATTTTGGGGCTTCATACATGGCTTTTTTTTTTTTTTTCTTTTATTGAACTTCAAAACTGACTTTCTTGACATCCCATTCTAAATCCAATTGTCTTTAATTTTCCTGATTTAATGTGCATTTCAACTCTGGTAGTTGTGTACTTTCTTCACTTAGGCCTGTACCGGAGTGTAATTATTCCCCGGTTTATTTCGCCAGCTCTCGTATTGCACTCGAAATGGAAGTAGAATGTACCAGAACAGTGGGAGTTAAAGACCTATTTTTGAGTTCCATCTTTCTGCTCGACACAAAGAAAATGGGGACAGTTCACATGTTTCACCTGTTGTGCAAATGACCCCCGATGCTGCAGGATAGAGGGGCTTTTTTGTTTTTTTTGTTTTTTTCCTGGGGAGCTGATTGATTTCCACAAAGTGCGTCCCATATTGTTTTCATCATTTGAACTTCGGATCCTATTGGGGAAAGAAAAAAAAATTTTTTTCCTTCCGTTCAGATTTTTCTTTTTCTGTTCACATTCTCTGTCAGGGGGCAGTGACATATTTAAGAGTTTGTTGATCTCTTTATTAAGTCAAAATTCCACTATGTCAAATGAAAATACTTAAATGCTTTATGATTGTTTGGAAGTGTTTTGTGTAAAATCATCTTATTTATTCAGAAGCACCAGCTTTATTTGGTGAACCTGGTATCTGGGTCCTGATCAGTCTCTGAATAGCTTATGTATTTAAAGAATAAAAAGAGTTTTATGAATAATTTTCCTGCTGTCTTTCTGTTCAGAAATGCACATATATATATACACACACACACACACAGGGTGTGCAATAGGTTTCCATACATAGGAGACATAATACCATCCAAATATGATTTTTCAATTCAATTTATTTCGAACAAGCCATGCAAACAAAAAAAAAAAACGAACAACAAAAAAACTACAAGTAGTACAAAGTCGACAATACATAATTGCCAGACTATGTTCGAAAGGGGGCAGGAAGAAGTTACAACTTATTTAATCCTACCCCTTAAACTCTACATTATATTCTGTTACGACCCAGAGTAGTCTAGGGGAGAGGGAAGCAACATAAAACAAACCAAGGATTGGCAAATGGCAATAATTTATTATAGTAATATTTTTTTAACAACACGAAGACCAACCATCAACTGAAAATAAAGGCAACTAGCCAC